>JASANG010001127.1:0-38994 GCA_030248215.1 Enoplolaimus lenunculus
TATTTTTCTGTAAAATTTAAAACATTTTATTTTTCTGTAAAATTGACAACATTTTATTTTTCTGTTAAATTTAAAACATTTTATTTTTCTGTAAAATTTAAAACATTTTATTTTTCTGTAAAATTTAAAACATTTTATTTTTCTGTAAAATTTAAAACATTTTATTTTTCTGTAAAATTAACAACATTTTATTTTTCTGTTAAATTTAAAACATTTTATTTTTCTGTAAAATTTAAAACATTTTATTTTTCTGTAAAATTTAAAACATTTTATTTTTCTGTAAAATTTAAACATTTTATTTTTCTGTAAAATTAACAACATTTTATTTTTCTGTTAAATTTAAAACATTTTATTTTTCTGTAAAATTTAAAACATTTTATTTTACTGTAAAATTTAAAACATTTTATTTTTCTGTAAAATTAACAACATTTTATTTTTCTGTTAAATTTAAAACATTTTATTTTTCAGTAAAATTTAAAACACTTTATTTTTCAGTAAAATTTAAAACATTTTATTTTTCCGTAAAATTTACAGTTTTCGGAATGACAATCATGGTACCATCAATGGCGGATCCGTGGGGGGGGGCACCCGGCAGTGCCCCCCCAACAGCATCTCGACAAAAATTATATAGCAATTTTGTGACAATAGTTCGTGGTTTGTGTGTGAGTCAAAAGTAAGTTTATTACCTGTGAAATTTTGCCCCCCCCCCCATTTTGAGATCCTGGATCCGCCACTGGGCACCATATGGAGAGGCTAAATTAATATCAGTCCCCCCGCGTATTTGGATCACTACAGTGCCTTGTGAAATTTGATTATTTATATACTTACTCTCTTAAAAATATGAACGCAAGCAACTTTTTTACGTACATAAAAATCAGAAAATAAATTCTTGATTATAATAAAGACAACGATTTCTTGAAAGAAAGAAACTCCGAGACGGCCAGACAGAATTCGTTTAGACTCGACGAGGTTGTTAAACGACGAAATGTCGGGTGACAAGTTGTTGGGCGAACGGCGAGTTGTCTCAGAGTCACAGAGTTGCGCCTCAGGTTTGAATGCGTCCACTCTGAACCCTGCGACTAAAAAGAGTCCGTTTCGTACGGCACAGCGTGGGATTAATCGAATACAAGCCGTCTGCTGCATGAACACCGCTTGGAAAACTTTCGCGTCCGAAACCAACGCGCGAAATTATTCAATATGTTTGTGCTCAAAATTCTCGAAAATTTTTACTTAAGGGGGTCCAATGAGAGTTTTTACAGCAGACTAACCTTACAATTTCCGGGGTGCTATAACCGGATCCCGCATATTCATGTACGCTTAAGTTTAGGCTTAGGCTTAGGCTTAGGAATAGGCTCATCCTTACGCTTAGGCTTTGGCTTAGGCTTAGGCTTAGGAATAGGCTCATCCTTACGCTTAGGCTTAGGCTTATGCTTTGGCTTAGGAATATGCTTATACTACTGTTCCGGCACTGTTCCATACATGAGCCCACTTTGAATAGAACCACAAACGGGTCTTACAAATGTGAACAGTTTTCGCTGGTTAGCGTCGGTTGGTGTGCCTGAACAGTGACCTTAAGTACTAATTATTTATGCCATTATTTTGAGGTATTATGGCACGGCAAATAGCAGGGTGTAACTGAATTTCTGTTTCCGGTAAAAACAGGTTGCCGTTTTTGGTTTTGAGTTTCCGATTATGAAAAGACCAGAAAGTGAACTTAATTTTTTCGGCCCATGCAAAGATCAAAGGCGGAGCGTTTTTCTGTGGGAGTAAAATAGAATAAGCTTAAGCTTTACACTATTTTTTGATTGGCTTATGCTTAGGCTTAGGAATATGCTCATTCTTACGCTTAGGCTTAGGCTTAGGCTTAGGCGTAGGCTTAGGCTTAGGCTTAGTCTTAGGCTTAGGCTTAGTCTTAGTCTTAGGCTTAGGCTTAGGCCTTAGACTTAGGAATATGTTCATAATACTGTTCCGCCCCTGTTCTTTACATTGGCCATCTTTTCTTACAATAATTATTGATTTGAACATATCCCAGAAAGTGCTAAAAATTGGAGTAAACGTTTTGTGTATGCCCTTGCTAGAGTCATTAAAATTTAGGCCAATGTTACTTTTAGGAGCGTAGCAGTATAGATTAAGTGTGTACCTAAGCCTAAGCCTCCTTAAGCCTAAGCCTAAGCCAAAAAATGTAATCTAGAATCTAAACCTACTCTTTTTACAGACCCACCAGACACCTGGACGCCACTAAAAGTAACATGGGCCAACATTTAGGTAAGTTTTGTTCATGAATTGCAGTTGCAGTTGCTTGCAAACTGCTTAGTCGGCTCAATAGAAATGTTAGTTATATATGGATTCTTTGTTAGCATAAAACAGAAAACAAAAAACATTAATAGAATATTAAGAAAAACTAATACTTATCATACTTGAAATCTACTACTTTGCTGGCAAAATTCAAATTTGAACAAACCTAAAAAACCTAAGCGTCTTTAATGATGCCTTTTCAGATAAACTTTCGGACAGCCCGAGTAGATTTTTCGACGAAAAATATTCTTACAAGTTAAAGCTTAGCTCGCAAACCAGATTTTTGGCTAACACTGCTAAAATAGAATCATAGTTTGGTGTGATCTGTTAGGTCAGCAAATCCACGACAGTTGATCACCCGACAACTTGTCATCCTGTAGTTTTCTGAGCCTGGATGTATACGGTTAAGCTTATTCCTAAGCGTAATCCTAAGCATAAACGTATAAGTCTCAGCATGACGATGGGCAACAAATTGCCGAGTCGACTAGATTTACGATTTGCTACACACAAAATAAATTGTCTTACAATTTCAAGACTCCTACTTTGATAAATTTTCAAGACATAAATGTGTTGTGTTTCGCACATTAATAGCCTTAAACAGCTCAGAAATTCGAATCTTAAATGGTTAAAACATAAATGTGTTATATTTAAGAAATTGCTATTGCCAATTTATAACACACAAGTTTCTTTCTTTTAAAGAATAGTTGTCTTATAATCAAGAATTTATTTTCTGATTTTTATGTACGTAAAAAAGTTGCTCCGTTAAACGTTTATGTGTCTTGTATCAAAAGCTTGAGCGATAATGCATGGTTATACTTTGGAATGACTTTCAAAACTTAAGTACGCTTTAAAGTTTCGAACTTAATTTATTTGGTTCCCTAGTCTTTTATGCGCTACAATTACGGCTAATTGACATTCATGGGCTCTAATTAGGGTTTAGGGACTCTATCCGCGTTTACCTACTCAATTTAGGGATACGGACTTGTATTGATTGGGACTCAAAATGGAGACCCCCTGCTCTTATTACCTCCCTCTTATTCGATTCACTACAGTAGTTAGGGTTCAGCCCAGGCTCCCCCAGCCTAAGTTTACGTTTTGTACGTATCTTAGGTTGTAAAATTAGGGTATTTTTTGAGCTTTAACCCAAAATTTTAGAGTCGGTTTTCATGGCAAATCTCTGTGTTTTATTTCAGACATATTTGTCTTATATTTCTGAAATATATATTTTTCTTAATCGCTCCTAAAACAAGGTCTTATTTATTTTAAAACATTTAAGTGTGAAAACTTTTACTCAAATATTTCTGAAAATTTAAGAAAAAGTCTTGAATTCAAGACATATATGTGCGGAGTCTGTATCAAGACTTAATTGTCTTAAATTGCAGACAATATTTATTGAATACAAGACAATTTATTTTATGTGTAGTTGTTGGTCGACGAATTATCAAGATACCATGCGGAACACAGTTGCTAACCGCACAAAAATGTGTGTTTTAAAATTTACTAAAAAATAATTAAAAATTCGAAAAATATACGGCCAGCATCTGAAGAATTTACAATCGTTGTCAAAACTTTCAAATCTGTATAGAAAATGTCATCATCGGGTGCAGATGCCATATCTTTTTAACTTTATTATGAGTTTAGCAAAAAATAAATCGGACTTAATTTTAATCTTTACGTCAAAAGTTATTTATATTTAGTTTGTTTTAGGATCATTGGTGGATCAACAAATTTCTTGACATAAACGTGCTATTCGTAGTGGAAGACCGAGATTGTAAAACACAATTTTAGCACTAAATATTAATACAAAATTTTTCTGACAGCCGAAAATTGCCAGTATTTAAGACAAAATATAATTGGAAATATATGCTACACATATTTGTAAAATACACTGTAAATTGCAATGAGTTAATTAATCAATTCAGAAAGATAATTAGTTATTTCTGGTTATTTCTGAGTTAATAACAGTAAATATTAACGCCCTCTGAGCAGATTTAATTGCGAGTGAGTTTATTAATTAACTCAGAACGAGTTCAATCAATCCAGAATTCTATGCTCTGAAAGACCTAATTCAGAGCTTCGGCTTCTGGAGAGTGGATTCAACTCATTCAGAGTTAAAATCAACTCACTGCAATTTACAGCGTACGGCTTCTATAACGTCAATAATTCCAACGGGACAACCGCAAGTGGCGCCGGCACGTGGTTATTACAATCAGCAAGTGGAGAACGTACGGCGGGCGGGGGGAGAAAGCCGCCAAGGGGAAAGACAGCGGCGGCAAAAAGGGGCGCCGCGAGCGGGGGGCGGCGGGAAACCAGTGGGTGACGCAGGAGGAATTGGACGGACGCCTATTATGCGGACGTCCCTCGTGAACTGCGTCGAAAACACTTTTAACGGATCGGTAATAGACTTTTATGGTGGGTATTAATTCGGTGATGTTTCGGGGGTGATGCTACGGGGTGCTAGGATTGTACTGGTACGCTGGGTAATAATCGTGGATGGACTTTATTTGGATAGTAATGGGGTCGCTAGTGGGTAATGTTAACGGGTGCTGGGGTACGCTGGTACGCGGTTTTTCGTTTGGTTTTTATTGGACGCATTGGCAACATTGTCGTGGGTCGTTTGATGGTCTTGTTATTGTTATTTGGCAAAAACTTTAAAAATAAAAAGTAATATAAAAGAAAGAAAATGAAATAAAAATTGTTGTTTGTTATTGTTGTTAATTGTTGTGTGGATTTACGCTTTTTAGCGACGGCAAAAAAGGCAGTAAATAGGGCCATAAAATTTTGTTCGATGCCAGGGTCGGCATCTGTGCCGAAGGGGGGATGTAGGTGGCTATGCCACACTTAAACCTATTTCAAACTAAAAACTAAAACTAAAAATAAAACCCTATATCAAAACCACACCTTAAGGGAGTCCCTGGCTCCACCTAGTCTCTCTTAGAACTTAAGTTAGGCTTAGGCGTTGCTACAAGGCGTAAAAATTGGTAAAACTATGCTATGGCGGCTGTGTCCGCAATGTAAACTTACCTGGGGCCCTGCGTGGCCGTATGACGGTATTGATTAGTATCGCATATTTAGTTGGCCTAATCTGCGGATAACGACATAGCTAGGCTATGTCAGCACCAATATGGTGCTTTATTATGAGTGTCTCCGGCGTATTGTTGTTGTTGTTGTAGTACCGGATGTGTGGCTCTGGACCTCAACCGCATTGCGGACACCCAATTGTGGGTGTCGGCAAAAATGCAAATGAGGTCGAGATGCCGAAATGGGTAGCCAGGACCGGAATCAGTCTTGGTTTTGGAGTTAGTCAGAACGGACGTTTAATTTTTGCGTTGAAGTGTGCATATATTACCTACAGTTTCGAGTTTTGCGTTGGTGTATTTGGGGTTAAAAGCGGAAGTTTAAATAAGTAAGGTCGAATTGATTTAAATTAAGAATTGTCACGGTGGCATAGGATGTGAAGGAATTGCGGCATCACGGTGTTAATTGGTGGTGCGCAAGGCGCGGTATTTACCCAGTATAGAATACTGGTGGCATGTGCTAAAGGGAACTTGGGGTATTAAAGGAAACCTGGGAAAAAGTAGTCTAATAAATCTAACGGGGTTAGATTTATTATTCTACAACGGCTGGGCCAAATCTAACGGGGTTAGATTGGTCGGAAATTTGGTGTAACTCTAACGGGGTTAGAGTACACGGTTTAACGGGGTGTAATTCTAACGGGGTTAGAATTGCACGGATTCTGGAAAACGGCAAAAGTATTGGGTACGGTAAAGCCAGTGGCTGGATTAAATCAGATTCGGACGTCGGCTTTAAGGATTCCGGCTCGGGTTACCAGTTAAATTGCATAACCTGTGATTTGCTGGCCTTAATCTTGGGTATTTCGTGTCATACGGGTTGCGGGTTGGGATTTATAATAAACATTTACCGGCCGCGTTTTACTAAATCAGAGCGATACGCATACATCGAGATAAAGAACATAACAGGCGATACAGGATACCGGCTTAAGGCAAAATCACGAACTTCTCACACTTTTTTCTTCAAATAATAAGAATAATAATAATAATAATAATAACAACAGCAATAAATGTTTTAAATTGTCAAAATTGACAAGCAGAGATGTTGAGCAAAAAAACGGTTTCCGATGCCCAAAAATCGTAATTTCAACAAGTTTCTCGCCTTTGTTGATGATCAAGTGAAAAAATTCTTTTGCTCAACAAATATTTTAATATCGTAATATACAATCTCATCACAAAACCAATCTACATATTAAATAATGATCGGTGGCTGTTTTGTTTTTATTTTGGTTAAAATTTTTTTGGCTGTTGTTCGCGTTCCTCGAAATTAAAGGCTTAAATGCCGTATTAGAATTAGGAACACGGGCGGAACAGTATTATAAGCATATTCCTAAGCCATATAAGCCTAAGCCTAAAGCCTATGCCTAAGCGTAAGAATGAGTTTATTCCTAAGCCTATAAGCCTATGCCTAAGCGTAAGAATGAGTTTATTTCTAAGCTTAGGCCTAAGCCTAAGCCTAAGCCTAAGCCTAAGCCAAGCAAAAAAATTAGTCTAAAGCTTAAGCTTACTCTATTGCAGTCCTACAGAAAAACGTTCGGCCCCTGATCTTTACATGAGCCTCAAGTTCGAACAAAAATATAGACAACTTCTGATAAAGTTTAATAGATTATATAATTAATCCCACTGCTCAGGCACGTAGCCAGCTCATCTTGCTAAGGTGGGGGCTAAAAAATTTTCAAGATGGGCATTTAAAGGGTTTCAATGACTTACAGGCAAGACTGAATATTTTATAGGGGGCCAAAACTTTTCTCAACGTGGGCTGAGTCCCCCTCTCGCCCCCTTTCTCGCAACTGCTAAATTTTTGAAAACATTTTGCATTTCAGCAAGTTATAAACTAAGAAAAAATAACATAAAAAATATACAAAAAAATTAAAAACCAAAAATGTTTTATTTTCATTGAAGAACAAAATAGCAGTCGTAAACGACGCTGACGACTCTTAATCTTATCAATCGACATATTCATTTGGCTTTTGAATTGTAATATAATCGAGCCCGTACCTACTAAGGGGGCCAGGGGGGCGCAGCCTCTTGGAAAAATTATGCCCCCCTAGAAACGTTATAACTTTGCTTGCAAGGCATAAAAACCTTTGTATGGCCCTCCTGGAAAATTTTTTACCCTTCCCCTTGCGCTGGCTACGGATCTGAATATAATCGACAAAGCTGAACCCCTTAAACAAACTTGATATTGCGACAAATTCAACGGCAACCACCCAGGCATAATTTGGTTACATGATTTTCGCTCGTGAAGTTTTTGTCCCTATTTCATATGGCGCGGACTCTGCCGCATAAGAGTCGCTTTGATCCGCCGCTGCTTTGTGCACCAGGGAAAGTCGGATAAAAATTAAATTTTTAAATCTTCTAATTATTTTATTCGTAACCAAACAACTAAACAACATATTGCAGATATTGGCTAAAATTAACTAATTAACCATCGTAATACCTAATGTCGCCTCACCTCCGGTTCCGGCAAGTTTCGCTGACCTCCGGCTGCGGCTCCAGTATCTTTCGCCTTCGGTTGCACCCTGCTGAAAAACCCAGAAACCCCCAAAAAACCAAAAAACAAAAAAAAAAAAACAAACAAAAACACAAAAAACAAAAACAACCACAAAAAAAACAAAAACAAAAAAAACAGGGAGTCCTTTGGAGCCCTGATCCATAGGAGTCGGTATTCCTAATTAGAATTCGTTTAGTGGACATGTATACTCCATAAGTCGAAAATTAGAATCCACAAAAGAGATATAAGCAGAAGAATGGTCTATACTGTTCAAATATGTAACTGAGGCTTAACAAACAAAGATTATTGGACCTTGTTAATTCTGTCCAAAAACGAAAATAAGAAAAGTACGATGTTGGCCCAGCTATTGTGTGAATTAAAATAAATAACGATTCGTAGACAAATAACAAGAGCTGTACCCTCTGAAGCGACAAAATAAATAGCAGTCCCCCTGCTCCTGTTCGTGTTACAACAGTAAATGACCCCGACTCCGAGTTCAAAAGAAATTCCGATGCATTTCTGGAGAAATACGAAAACAATAACCGCAAACGAAACCAAAGTTTATGATCGGTATACAAGTGCAAGAATATATAATATAATAATTAAAATTGTAATAATAATAATAATAATAATAATAATAATAATAGTAATAATAATAATAGTAGAAATAATTATAATAATAAAATAATAATAATAATAACAATAATAATAATATTAATAATAATAATAACAATAATAATAATAATAATAATAATAACAATAATAATAATAACTAAAACCAGTGAAATGACAACAGTTGCAGCCGAAACAATCGCTTCAAAATTGGCTTAAAGTTGTTGGAAGATTAAAAATCAGGGCACAATTTAAAAACACGATGGTTTAAGCTAAAACATTACAAAAGCGACGGTAAAAAGTTTATTAATATTCTGGATTGAATAATTAATCAGTAGAAGAGGTTTTTAGAAAATTTTCAAAATATTCCGCTTTGCAAGTATTAAGAGTAAACTGTATGTTTGGTAATAATACTTGTTTGGCGATACTGTAGTGACCCGAATATAAAAGCGGAGGTAATAACAGTCCGGAGTCCCTATATTGAGTGTGAATCAATAGGAGTCTGTTTCACTCGTATACGGTTGCGCTATACTTTTTTGACCGGCACCGTCCGCCCCCCGTACGGTGCCGGCTGTCACCCGTACGGCGCCGTCCGACACCGCGCGGTATCGTACGCAATTAACTCACGTGCGATAACGCACGAACCCACGGTGACGGACGGCGAGGGACCAATTTAAAGAACAGGGGCGAAACAATATTATTATAAGCATTTTCCGAAGCCTATACCTTAGCCTAAGCCTAAGCGTAAGAATGAGTTTATTCCTAAGCCTAAGCCGAAACCAAGCAAAAAATAGTCTGAAACTTAAGCTTACTGTACTGGACCGAATAAGAGGGGGTAATAAGAGGGAAGTAGTCCGTAAGTGGATAGAGTCCCTAAACCCTAATTAGAGTCCATAAATGACTGCAGGCCCAAATAAACTTGAGTTCAAAAGTTTCAAGCATACTTTAAGTTTCGAATGTATATTTCTAAGTGTAACCTTGCATTATCGCTCAAACTTTTGATTCAAGACCAATAAACGTTTAATTTAACCGATAATTGCAACACCGGATATATCAGTAACGAAGGGGTGCCGGAGCGTGGGTTCAACATATACAACAGTCCGTTACTGAACAACAAGGGGTACCCTCTGGAGAGACCAAATAAATATCAGTCTCACTTCTTATTCGAATCACTACAGTTCTCTATTCTAGTCGCGCAGGAAAACGTTCCGCCCCTGATCTTTACACGGGCCAAAGTGTGAAATGCAACTTGTCGTGTACGGTGGGGTATAAAGACAAATTTTGGCTGTACAAAAGAACAGTTGGTTTTTTAGGCAAACCCACAAACCAGGCTCACATTTATGCAGCCGGTATGATTTTTAATGTCAATAATCGTTTATTACAGTTGCATTTCTGCAATTAATATTAACTTTTAAATTTCACATTTTAGTCACAAAATTCCGCAGGAAACGTATACCCAAAGAGCTAATCACCGTAAGCTATATAAATAATCGTGAACCTAAGCCTAAACCTAAAGCATAGTTTACACGAAAAACATTTAGGCCCTCGTAATTAATACTGTTGGTGATCACCAACCTCACAATCACGAATCTGTACACCGTATCATAACGGCAGTAGTTCTGTATAAAATTGCTCCAAGGGGGGTGCGATGTTTGAATGAAGACGGCCCCCCTTCGGTGCAGTTTCGACTATGGCCATTACAACTATGTACAAGTTTTTACTTTGATAAATGATCATAATGTAATGATAACATTAAACAGGTGCGTGCGATACCTCAAAAGCGGTTTATATAAACACGGCAACGTTGCTATTTTAAATCAAAGCAGCCGACGAGAGTTTTTAGGGGTCCAAAAAATTCATTGACGCACTCTCAGGGGTGGGCGGGGGAGGTAAGTTGTTGCTGTTTTGATTTGAAAATTTACGAACAACATTCAGGCAAACCGCCAAAATGTATCAAACCGTTACACAATGTTGACGGTGTATAGGTTTTATGCCATTTATGGCAGGTCCGTAGACAGCTCAACAGGTTAGAAAAAGGTTTGAAAATTTTTCAAAGGGGCATGAATGGATTTCACGTGACTTTAAATGCGAGGGTGAACGTTTTGTAACACTGTACGTTCCGTTCACGCTGCAAAAAATGGTGAGTCAAATTGACTGTCTCCGAAATAGACTCTACGGGACTACACAAACTGAGTCAAATTGACTGTCTCCGAAATAGGCTCTACGGGACTACACAAACTGAGTCAAATTGACTGTCTCCGAAATAGGCTCTACGGAACTACACAAACTGAGTCAAATTGACTGTCTCCGAAAAAGGCTCTACGGGACTACACAAACTGAGTCAAATGGACTGTCTCCGAAATAGGCTCTACGGGACTACACAAACTGAGTCAAATGGACTGTCTCCGAAATAGGCTCTACGGGACTACACAAACTGAGTCAAATGGACTGTCTCCGAAATAGGCTCTACGGGACTACACAAACTGAGTCAAATTGACTGTCTCCGAAATAGGCTCTACGGGACTACACAAACTGAGTCAAATGGACTGTCTCCGAAATAGGCTCTACGGGACTACACAAACTGAGTCAAATGGACTGTCTCCGAAATAGGCTCTACGGGACTACACAAACTGAGTCAAATGGACTGTCTCCGAAATAGGCTCTACGGGACTACACAAACTGAGTCAAATTGACTGTCTCCGAAATAGGCTCTACGGGACTACACAAACTGAGTCAAATTGACTGTCTCCGAAATAGGCTTTACGGGACTACACAAACGGAGTCAAATTGACTGTCTCCGAAATAGGCTCTACGGGACTACACAAACTGAGTCAAATTGACTGTCTCCGAAAAAGGCTCTACGGGACTACACAAACTGAGTCAAATTGACTGTCTCCGAAATAGGCTCTACGGGACTACACAAACTGAGTCAAATTGACTGTCTCCGAAATAGGCTTTACGGGACTACACAAACTGAGTCAAATTGACTGTCTCCGAAATAGGCTCTACGGGACTACACAAACTGAGTCAAATTGACTGTCTCCGAAATAGGCTTTACGGGACTACACAAACTGAGTCAAATTGACTGTCTCCGAAATAGGCTGTACGGGACTACACAAACTGAGTCAAATTGACTGTCTCCGAAATAGGCTGTACGGGACTACACAAACTGAGTCAAATTCAACTCCGCCAGAGTCAAACGTGCGACTTTATGTGAGTCGAATTTGACTCAGTTTGTGTAGTCCCGTAGAGCCTATTTCGGAGAGAGTGAATTTGACTCACCATTTTTTGCAGTACAGTTGATTAATCAAATGAGGCGAAAAGTTAGTCATTTCTGACTTAATAACAATAAACATTAATTCACTCTGAGTTATGGTTGATTTTTACTCTGAGTTGAGTTGATCATTGGAAGTTAAATCTAAATGATTTCAATCAACGCTCAATATTGACCTCTGATCGCCGTAACTCAGACCGATTCAACTCATACTCAGTTATAATCAACTCACGGAAATTTACAGTGAAAAGATGGTCGCACTCCAGTTACGGACCCGGATAACTGCCCCTAAATACAGTACAAATTTGGTGCCGCAGAAACGAAGAATTTTTATACGGAATGTTCTTGCGAAAAAAATGAGCCTAAGGTTTGAATGCAAACTTTGGAATCAAAACCAGTCACAAGCAGAAGGCACTTGAATTTGATGATATCTGCAACATCAGTTTACGACAACTCGTCGCCTGACAACTCGTCGCCCGACAACTCGTCGCCCGACTACTCGTCGCCCGACAACTCGTCGCCCGACAACTTGTTGCCCGTCAACTTGTTTGTGGACAACTGCCAATGCCAAAACCTTGTTGCCTAGACCTTAATCGGAGCGTACTGGTGATGGGCAACAAAATTTCGGATCTGCCAAATGTCGGTCGACGAATTATTGAGGGATGAAATGTCGTAATACCCCGGCTACGTTGAAGCTACCAAAAACCATAAATTGGTCAGAAAATATGGCCCATATAAAGATCAGGGGCGGAACGTTTTTCAGTGGTACTGCAATAGAGTAAGTTTAGAATTAGACTAGGTTTTTGCTTGGCTTAGGCTTAGGCTTAGACTTAGGAATGTGCGCATTCTTACGCTTTTGGCTTAGGCTTAGGAATATACCTATATTACTGTTCCGCAACTGTTGTTTACATTGGCCGAAAATGTTAAAGTTGTCTTTAGAACATTATTTTAAAATAAGTACAAAAAACAAAAAATACAAAATAAAACAAAAATACAAAATAAAACAAAAATACAAAATAAAACAAAAATACAAAATAAAACAAAAATACAAAATAAAACAAAAATACAAAATAAAACAAAAATACAAAATAAAACAAAATATTTTATGTTTATAAAACGCGCAAAACTTGTGGCTTTTGACTCCGTCGATGTTCGTTTTCCATTCGCTTTGTTCTCGGAGGCACTTTGACCGTGTATTCAGATTCGATTTGAACACTTTTCGCTCCAGCGGGTACAAAAATCGTTTGAGGAATCATCAGTTGTGACTCTGGTCGGATAGTTTTCAAACAAACTGCAGTTTCAGCATTATTCTTCGTTGATGTTCGGCTGTTCCAATGACGTTTTCCGACGTGTTCAACATTATTTTCTGCCGATGTGACTTCTGCTTGTTGTTTTATTGCTTTTTCTTTATTGTTTTCAGTTGATGTTTTTACAATTTGTCTGTCATGTTTTTCTGTAGACCTTCGATTGGATTTATGCCAAGACGATTTTCGAGTTTTGCTCTGTTCATCGACCAAAGCCTCGTTATTTTGCTTTATGTTGCGGTTGCTCTGATTTTTGTCTCTATGTGAAGACCGTGCACGTCGATCTTTATTTCGACAGTTTCGGTATGTGAAATCATCGTCGCAATCGTAGCCGTTTGGTGAACGATTGCGACGATGTTTTACAAATCGATCTCTATCTTCACTTATACTTTTTCGTCGATACTCTTTTTCTTTTTCTCTTGACTTTTTCTTTGTTTGTTCTCGTCGATGTTCGTTGTTTTCGCTTTTTTCTCTTTTTCTTTCTCCGCGATGTCGTTGAGATCGACGATGTCTAATTTCGCTGTCATTATCGCTTTGCATACTTTGTTCTTTTTTGGTTTGTTTCTGTTTTGTTGTTTCGTACTCATTTTGTTCTCTTTCTTTCTTTCTTGGTGCAGGTATCGGACGATCGATGCATTCGTCTTTGCAGTCTTTATCTTCTTGTTGCTGTTTGTCTCGATGATGTTGGTAATGTTTTCCATGTATGCATAATTTCTTTTGTTTTCTATTCGCCTGTTCGTCATTCGTTTCCTGTTCAACTTTAGTATTTTCTTTTTCGTTCGCAATTTCGTTTTCTGTTTCATTGTCGATTTGAGCATTCGCCAACTGATTTTCAATGTTTCCGCTTGAAAATCCTTGATTGTTTTGACGGATTTTGCAGTGTTGTTCTGGTTTAAACAAATGAACACGTGGCAATTCCAGATTGGCAATACTTTCTATGTCATCATCTTGACAATTTTCCACACCGTCCGCTGCTGCCAACAATTCAGTTCCAGTTTCGCTTGCAATGCAGTTCACTTGATCGAGTGTTTCGTCCAGATGCGCTCTTTGATTCTCAGCTGAATACTGTTGTTGTTCGCCGTCGGCGTATTTTCTTTGATTTTGAGCTGAATAATCGCCTAAATCGTCGCCCAGATGCTTTCCCAGATTTCTAGCTGAATAATCGTCTAATTCGTCGCCCAGATGCTTTTCCAGATATCCAGTTGAATATCGCTCGCGAACGGCAGCGGCAGCCCAGATCTCCGGGATCGCCGTTAAATCCACCGTTGCCGCCGGATCGGTTTGTGTATGAACGTTTTCCATCAGCGAACTTTGTGTGCTTGCGTCGTGTTTGCCAGTTTCGAGTTGAAATTTTGAATCGAAATTCGGTGCAGTTTGAATTTTTGAAACGTTTTGATAAACGTCAGGATGAGCAGCTTTCGACGGAATTGGGGGTGCGTTTTGAGCGATGATCATATGATGAGTTATGGTTCGAGTATCTTTGAGGCCGAGTCGTTCAGGGTCAGATGAACTTCGACTTGAGCTGAACGGTTCACTGGTGTACTCGACTAAATCAGTATAGGGCTGCGTTCGTGTGGTACTTGAAGTTCCTACAATTTTAACGTGGCGTTTGCTCAGGGCAAGGGAGGATACTTTGACAGGAGGGTAATAGCGTAACTAATCCCCCTTTCGTTGAGCTGGTATTAATATTAAAGACCTACAGTAAGCTTAATTCCTATATATAAATATATAGGTAAGCTTAAGCTTTAGACTATTTTTTCCTGCTTAGGCATAGAAATATGTTTATTTTTACGCTTGAGGTTTAGGCTTATGAATAAATGCTTATAGGTATGGTTACAGTCGTGTTTAGATTTACCTATTTTAACATAACATTGTTTTTGTCAAAAATTGCGCCGAGAAGTAGCGATGTCCGTTGGGATGGCGTTCTCCCCGCGCTCCCGATACGTTTATGCCAAGCATTGGACCCGTAACCAGAAAGGGCCAAGAGGCTCAACCCACTAATGCGTGCTCCACTATATCGCGTGTACACCGCGTGGAAAAATGCATCGGCTATTGACGCTTGCATATTGCTAGGTTTTCGAAAATTTTCAAACGACCACTACTTATTTTCGAAATTTCAAGCAGTCGTCTTTGAAAACATATTTTAACCAAGCTCGCATTTCAAAATAAAACGTGATTTTATTTCTAGTTTAAAAACAACTACTGTTTAAAACGAATGACGGCCTAATACACACTCGTGAAAATTGAAAATATAGTAGTTGTCGTTTCTTGCCTGAAATATTTTTTCATCCACATTTAATAGTAAAAATCGTAAAAATCAGTTGCTATGAAATTCTGTGAGCAGCAAACGACAGCTACTGTGTTTAATGAATTGAGCAAACGACAGCTACTAGTGTTTTTGAAAATCGTACACAACGGCTCCTAAAATTTGTTAAAATTGCAATCTACGATTAACAATATTCTGTTTTTTGGATGCTGTATTTGGTTTTTTAAAAATTTAAAACTTTGAAAATTAAGGACGTGCTACTTGCCGTTTTTAAATTAGCGTAAGTCGTCGTCAATTGCTGATGCATTTTTCCACACGGTGTACACGAGATATTGTGGAGCACGCATAAGAACTTTGCGCCTTCAAAAAATTTGCAACCCTACTTGTATGAGTCATCGAAAACCTTTGAATGCCCCTCCTGCAAAAATGTTTAGCCTTTCCTAGCAAGATGAGCTGGAAACGTTCCTGCCAAGCATAGTTTACAGTATGTACCTGGACTGTCTGCGGAAGCTGAATTTACATTTCGGTCCGTTTGTGAAGATTGGCTTTTTGTCTTGCGACGCTGTTCTGGCTCGTATCCTAAGCCATCCGCTGTTTGAAACCGTGGTTCGAGTGGCTGCGACGGCGATATTTCCTCAAATTAACACCAATAACCATATTATACGATGCAGAAAAAGGTGAGTCAAATTGACTGTCTCCGAAACAGGCTTTTGCAGACTACACAAACTGAGTCAAATTCGACTCCACCAGAGTCAAATTCGAGTAACCCGTCTTTAAGTAACGCGGGTTGAGTAAACATCTGTACGCAATTACATTTTTGGTATACAAGTCGTAGCGTATAACGTCCGGTTCCGGTTTAAAATCAATCTCCGGCTCGAGTTGAATTTCTGCCGGATGTTGCGACAATTTCAGTAGCTAAACTTTTCATAGTTTGACAAAACTTTATATTGTTTTGTGCGTGTAAATATAATTTTTGGTACAATTTTGACAAATAAATTTGTCAAGATTTTGGTTAAAAATTATGCCTAAGGGTTGCGCTATACTTTTTTGTACGTGCAACGGACGGTGACGGACGGCACCGTACGGTGACGCGCCTTGGTGGACAGCGCCGTACGGGTGACTCACTGTGACGGATGACGCCGGACGTTAAGTATAGCGCATCCCTAAAAACAAAATTTTTTATTACAAACATTGAAAAGATATTTGCTAAAGTTAATAATAAATTAATCATTGTTTTCAATCGAGTTTTTCAACTTTTGCGCACAGTGAGACTGTTTAGCAAGTGTGGGATGCCCCCCAAACTGATAATTGTGAAGCTCGTTTTGGTGACATAAAAATTTTTGCCCATGTTACTTAAAGGGGCGTCCAGGTTTCTGATGTGAGTCGATAAAAGAGTAGGTTTAGATTCTAGATTATTGTTTTTTGCTTAGGCTTTTAGGCTTAGGCTTAGAGGCTTAGGCTTAGGAATACGTTTAATCTACTGTTACGCCCCTTAACATTGACCAAAAATTTTATAGATTGATTTGTACCTTTGTCTTCAAGGGCCGATCCAACTATACTAGTGGCACCGTGTTATGCCTTTATGGCGGATCAAAACCAAACGGTGAACGCAATCTTTAATACATCAGTAATTTTTGCGCGAAATGTCGGATTCGGGCCCCTAGCGAAAAGGGCGCCAGAAGGGGTTCAGCCCCCCTAGAAAAATTTTGCCCCCCCCTCTGGAAAATTTTCAACCTTCCTTGTTAAGTCGTTGGAACCGCTTGTATGTCCGTCCTGAAAGTCTTTTGGGGCCCCCTCTAGCGAGGGCCTGCTCTGCATCATTTTCGGTCCTGTCGTATACCAACGGACAAAAACTTCAAAAGGTATACGTATTGAGAACACGGCGGAATCACAGTAAAATATACCATCCAAGCTCGAAGCCAGCAGTTTAATTTCGCCTTCCCCAAACAATTTACCCATCCTGCAAACCAGGCTGATAGCCAAATCAGCTCACCTTGCTAGGGGGGGCTAAAAAATTTTCATAACCCGCACACAAGTTTTCGATGATTTTTACGTCGGAGGTACAGAATATGGACCCCCTTGGACCTTAACGTTTAAAATTTTCTAAGGGTGCACAAAATTGTTCAACGACTGCCCCCCGGCCCTCTCCAGCGAGCTACGGCTCCGCTGTAAAGACACTCGTATATTCCCAGCGGGGTTTTCCTTTAAAAAAATGACGTCATATGCACTACTGTATACGTATGTTTATTCACATATGACGTCATACGTATATAAACAATTTTCCCACGTATAAAACGTTTTTCATTCAATGTGTATGTGGGTCGCTTAGCTGAGTGGTTACTTCATCTTCAGAAGCCAATAAACCTGTGCATTCGTGTGTATTTGCTTCGGCAAATACATATTCGCTGCCGTTACGCCAGATGTGCGCAACGGTGGCACCTTCCCACTGGCGCAGTCGACTCGTTTTAGCCATTTTAAATGGTTGTTCAAATTTCAACGGCTGTTCAGTCAATGATCAGTTGAAATGTGAGTCGCTCGAGATCGAAACCAGTTGGTGTCCAACGTCGGGAGGACAGCTTTTGAACTGAGAAAGCGACTGCTATTTTGTTTTAAAATTTGAAATTGGGAAGCTGATTTCATTTTGCGATAATATTTTAGGTTCAAACGTCACTGGGACAACGACGTCGGGACAGCTTTTGAACTGAGGAAGCGAATGCTATTGGGAAGCTAGTTTCATTTTGCGATAAAACTTTAGGTTCAAACGTCACTGAACGGTGTCGTACGTGAATAATACTCATGTACGATACCGTAGGGTGACGAACGCTACATAGCGCCACCTTAACAAGGGAGTCCACACTGAGGGGCATTGGGGGGTCGTGCCCCAACCAGATTTGGCTTATGTCCACCCAAATAGACTCGAGACCTATATCAGTAAAAAGGTGTGAAAATCGGACATCCGTTTCTGTTTCCGGTATTAAAAATCAATGTCCATTTTCAATTGTGTTTTATAGAAATATCGGAAACTCTGTTATTTTTTGTGCTCATTGATCTAAATAAAAATCAGCTATTAAATCTTTCAATTTTGCATTACAGATATGCTGCAATTGTTCCATTCGAAATAAAAGTCACAAATTAAAAATATTAACAATTTTCGTTGCATTCGCTATTTTTTTATTTTTGGCAAACAAAATTTACTGTTTTGCGTTGCCGAAAAAACTAACCAGTGCGAACCAAAACTGGCAATAGTTAATACCCAAAACGTACCTGAAAATACATATTCTTCGGCGGTGGGGCCAAATGTGACGGCGGTACAAATTCGTAATAGAACTTCTTTACTTTGCGAGCTTTGCGTGACTTTAACGCTTTGAAATATGCGATCACTATCAGACAGCCATATATCTGAAACATTAATAATTTTGATACAGTTTTTTAGTCTCCGATAATATGACAGATCCTAAAAATAAGTGAGAGGGCAAACACTTTGTTACGTTGAAAACTTTTCATTAAAAAATATATAGCTGAAACAAATTGATATTAACACTGCAAAAAACGATGAGTTAAATTGACTCTTTCGAAATAGGCTTTTCCGGACTACACACACAAAACTGAGTCAAACTCGACTCCGCTAGAGTCAAATTCGGCTCGCTATGTTAGTGAATCGAATTTTACTCTGCTCTGGCGGAGTCGAGTTTGACTGTTTTTGTACTCCGGAAAAGCTTATTTTGGAGAGTCAATTTGACTCACCATTTTTTGATATATATATATAATTTACACATATGCCATCCCAATGTTTCAACTTACATGTAATCCTACGGTTGCTAATCCGGCAATGTTAAGCGCTATCCAGTAACTGCTAAGAACGCCCTTAAAAATGCTAAAATACTTACAAATTGGAATTATGTATTATTTAAAAACATTCCACCTTTAGAACGGTAACTGTAGCAACCCGAATAAGACGAGGACCCCCTGTTATTCGGTTGCGAACTGCTATTTATTTTTAACCCGCCATCCGCGGCCCTTCGTTACAGATATATATTCGGTATTGCAACTATCCGTTGAATAAAACGTTTATTAAACGTTTATGTATCTTGTATCAAAAGCTTGAACGATAATAATGCAAGGATATACTTAGGAATGTATTTAGTTTCAAAAGTATGCTTTAAACTTTCGAACTCAACTATATTTGGTCCTGGAGTGATTATGCACTACAATTAATAGGAATAATTGACATTTATAAACTCTAATTAGGGTTTCGGGTCTCTATCCGTTAACAGATTCTTATTAGGCATGCCGACTCCGATTGATTGGGACTCAAAATGGTGTCCTTCTCTTATTACCCCCTCTTATTCGGGTCACTACAGTAATTATAGATCTTTTTGATATCTTTGTCGCACGATCTGAAATTCAAAACTCTCTGTTTGTTTGTTTGTTAGTTAGTTTGTTTGTTTGTTTTTGTTTGTTTGTTTGTTTGTTCCTACATCCCAAGAATCTCTTTTATACTAATTGTTCTCTAACTAAACCTGAGCCAAAACCAAAATATCGCCAGAAATTTTGCCAAATTCGATTTTCCACACAACCCTGTGTTGAAGTAATTGATTTTGTTCTCAGTAGTCCAGCAGCCAGTGGAGACAGGAAAACTGAGGTGCAAGAAATTCAAGCGACTTGCAACTGCGTTCTCAGGTGCGAATTAAATTCAATAGTACGAATTCCAGTGAATAATTTGTAGCTGCAAGAACTTCAAATGCTGCTTTGTGACAAAACTTGTGCGTGCAAGTTTTTGCTGCAAAAGCTTGCACGTGTGAATCGGGCTTTAATAAAATTTTTCATTGTAACGTTCTTAACGTTACAAATCACTAAAATTGCATTTGGATTCTCGTTCACTTCGATCGCAAGGTTTGTATCATCATTAGCTCTGTGGATGTGTTTCCAGTTCTTTGGATCAGCTGGTTCCACCCGTGATACTGCCTCGACATTTGAAACAAATTTTTCAAGTAAAAAAAGCATTCGCTTACTGACGCCCACCAAGTGACAACATAGATGCCCATACAAAGTGTAAACGGAACAATTGCAACGAACCATGGCCAAAACCAGTTTGGCGATTTCTGAAAATAGCATTACCCCAAGCGTGAGCTCCAGGCTCGTAGCCTGCTCACCTTGCTAGTTGGGTTAAACATTTTTCAGGAAGGGCATACAAGGATTTGTTTTTGGTAACTTTTACGGCAAGGTTAAAAATTTAGGACAGGATAATATTACCAAAAATGTTCCCATTTATAGAACAGGGACGGAACGCAGTCACTGTAAATTCCATTGAGATGATTTTGAATCACTCAGTCTGAGTTAGGACTATCAGAACTCAGCATTTTGAGTTGATTCAATTCATTCTGAGTTAATTAATCAACTCACCCAGAGTCATCTCAACTCAGAGTGAGAATTAACTCAACTGAGAGTGAGTTAATGTTTACTGATATTAATACAGAAATAACCAACTCACTAGCTGAATTGATTAATCTACTCATTTGAACTTATAGTGTAGTATTAGCATATTCCAAAGCCAAAGCCTAAGCCTAAGCGTAACAATGAGCTTATACCTAAGCCTAATCCTAAACCTAAGCCTGAGCAAAAAATTAGTTTAAACCTTAACCCTTTCTCACCTGAATATTTTCGATTTTCCCTATGACCTACTTTTATGCTAGGATTCGAAATCCAGTGACTGGAGTGGGAGCGTATACCATCACCACTCAGCTATAGGAGCTTGACGCTCGAGCCCGAGGGGGCTCTCACGTCTTGTGGTGATTTATAGTACTATGTATACGTGTTGCAATTGTTAAACACTGTGTGATATATACTATTTAACGTATATACACTGCGCTGAGTTGGCTACAGGCAACTCAATGTGAGAAGGGGTTATAGGTAGTAAATTATGCATATAGAGTTTACTCTATATACATTGAATATTGTACCCTCATATTTTGGGGCGTCCCATATTTCTGCTCGACTGCAAACAAGTATAGAAATTGATTTAGACAAGTTTTTTGCTCAGGCATGACAACAGTTTCGACTTTAAAATTCGTTTTTCACTTATTTTTTAATATTTAAATTCGAAACAAATCGCTAACCGAATCCAACGCAAACAGTTGACAAATTGACGCCAAAAACACAACAACGCAAAATAACACAACCATTATTTGAACAATTAAAATTGCTAAAACAGTTTGTACGCCCAAATCAATTAAGTGAATTAACAGTAATGAGTGTTTTGGCCAATGTATAAAGAACAGGGGCTGAACAGTATTATAAGCATATTCCTTAGCCTTAACCTAAGCCTAAGCATAAGACTAGCCTAAGCGTAAGGATGAGCATATTTCGAAGCCTTAAAGCCCAAGCGTAAGCTTAAACGTAAGAATGAGCATATCCTAAGCCTAAGCCTAAGCCTAAGTGTACGAATGAGCATATTCCTAAGGCTAAGCCTAAGCCTAGGCCTAAGCCAAGCAAAAAATTAGTCTAAAGCTTAAGCTTACTCTTTTCTAGTCCCACAGAAAAACGTTCAGCCCCCAATCTTTACGCGGACCAGTGTTTTGAATCTACGACAATTCGTCGTCCGACAACTTGTCGCCCAACACGTGTACTAAAGCCTGTGAATGAATCTGTCCATAATTCTAAGCGTAATCCTAAGCCTAAAGCCTAAGTCCAATGATGGCCGACGAATTGTAAAGTCGATCCAATTTCAGAATACAAGTTGCTGGGCAACGAGTTGTAGGGCGACGAACCGTTGTGATGCCTTTGTGTTGAACCGTTAATTTCGGATTTACTGTAATGTCATGAATTAGACCGGGTAACAAAAATACGACTCCTAAGTCTATATTCTGAATTAGGGTCCATAAATGAACGGAGTATGATGTCCTAATTAGAGTTCATAAATGTTTATTACTCTTTAACCAGGTAACTGATTCCTGGATCAAATATTAAAAGACAGCACAGAACTTGATAATACTCAAAGTAGGATAAAATCCTATATTTATAGAAGTATATACGTCAGTCACGTAAGTACTGTACTGACCAATTTAGAGGGATGTAATAAGATTGGGTTTCGATTTTGACTATCAACCAATGAAATATCAGTTTGCCATTTTATTCGGGTCACTACAGTATATATAATTTAGTTTTTAATGTCAGTCTGTTAGTATTTGTTTTACTTATTAATAAAAATGAGTTTGTTAGTCTTTGTTGGACCATGGATGGCGCCATTGAGCATTTTCTGGTTCTGCCTTTGGAGCTGAAATGAATTTTACCGTTTAGGCCAGCATCGAAGCTCTCCATTCCAATTCCGTCCCGGCAAGGACACGAATCAGGCATACGAGTGCATGCACCAACAGCGTTGCTAACAGTAATCACGTTTGACCGACAATTGTTAATAATGCTTATTTGCCAGCTTACAATCGACAACCAGACCAGCGATGTTGCCTGAAACCAGAAGTCGGTATTTTGAAATCGATGTACTGTACTGACCCGAATCAGAGGGGGGACTGATATTTATTTGGCCTCTCAAGAGGATACCCCCCTGTTATTGGGTGACGGACTGTTATTTATTTTAACCAGCCCTCCACCGCCCTTCGCTACTGATATATATTCTTTCGCTACTGATATATATTCTGTACTGCAACTATCCGTTGAATTAAGCATTGTTGGCCTTGCATCAAACGCTTGAGCGATAATGCAAGGTTACTTTGGAATGTTTTCAAAACTTAACTACGCTTTGAAGTTTCGAACTCAACTTTATTTGATCCTGGAGTCATTTATACGCTACAAATAGGGAGAATGGACATTTATGGACTCTCGTTAGGGTTTACGGAGTCTATCCGCTTACGGACTCTTATTAGGTATACGGACTCCTATTGATTTGGACTCAAAATGGCGACCCCTGTTTACTACCCCCTCTTATTCGGGTCACTACACTAGCACCTATTGCCAGTTAGTAATAAACTATCCAAATTAGCCAACTAAACGCGTTTACGTGGAAAATATAGTATATTTCTTTGACTCAGTTTATATTTTTAAACTATCAATGGGCTGAGCGTCAGATATTCGAATTTAAGAATATCGGAATTTTGAAAAATTTCTGATCTCTGTCCCTATATATTTAGGAAATTGCAATTCCAGTATATACAACACCTGGGCGTGGTCAGTATTCAAGCTTGGACAGGGTCATGTCGATTACATATTAACTAAATATGGTTTTATTTTACGCCAGTCTCAGCTATGGTTTCGCTTTGAACCAAAGAAATTTGTCAAAGATATAAGGGTGGACCGTGGATCCGTGGCCCATAGTCCGCTACAGGCCGGGCCGTAGCCAGCTCATCTTGTTAGGTAGGGCCAACAATTTCTCAGGTGGGACATTCAAGGGTTTTCAATGACTTACAAGCAAGATTAGAAATCTTCTTGCTTGGCGGGCCAAAATTTTTCCAGGAGGGGCCAAAAATTTCCCACGGGGGGGAATGAGCCACCGGGCCCGCCTCCTTGGCTACGGACCCAGCTACAGGCCTGGTACCGGCAAAACTTACCATTGTGAAATATGCTATAGCTATCGACGCATTTTCAAGGTTCCAACACGGACAAAGCCGCGATTCTGTAAGAACATTATTGACCCTTTGGCGAACCATTTTTATGAACAACTTTGTGTGATATTTTTACATGATTTTGCGCTTGTTATCATAACAAAAACAAAAATATACATACATAAAATTAAAAGTTAGGGTGGCACTATACTTGTCGTTCGACGCCGACCGCCGCCGACCGGAGTCGCAGGTCAAAAAAATTTGTTTACAAATATATAAATATAGATATAAAAATATACATATAAATATAATATATATATATATATATATATATATATATATATATATATATATATATATATATATATATATATATTGCGCATACGGCAATAAACATGCGTTGTGATTCGGTGTTTAACAGCACCGGACAGTAACGAACGGCGACGGACGTCTTCAAAAGTATAGCACCACCCATATCGGTCATAGATGCGCTCAATTGCTGCTTGTAGAGACCAGCCGAAGAGCGGATCCAGGAATTTCTAACAGAGATGCGGACTGTCAAAAGTTATGTAACGCAATTTTCGCTGTATGCAATATGCGCCAATTTTGTGAGGGAGAAAGTTGAGGCAGGGACCTGACAATTTTATCACTGAACATTTTGTTACCGGGGCATACGACCGCTTTCTGGCTCGTTTAGTGTCAACTTAAACCTTATTTCCAATACTTTTACACTGTAAATTTCAGTGAGTTAAATTTAACTCAGAATTAGTTGAATCACTCAGTCTGAGTTAGGACTCTCAGAACTAAGAATTTTGACTTGATTCAACTCATTCTGAGTTAAATAATCAACTCACACTGAGCCAACTCAACACAAAGTGAGGATCAACTCAACACAAAGTGTACTCAACTCAGAGTGAGTTAATGTTTACTGATATTAATTCAGAAATAACCAACTCGCTAGTTGAACTCGTTTTAATAAACAGTGTACACAGTGCACTTAGACAAAACGTGCTGCACAGATTTCAAAACACCGGACATTAAAACTGACACTTGTCTATCCATGCATGACTTGTAAAATAAAATACGCTTAGGCTCTGTGTTTAGGCTTTTTTTCGTTTTAAGATTGGGCTTTGGTTAAAGCTTATGAAAATAATAAATAGTAATGTGGTTTAAGTTTTACCTTCTATCAAAATCCTACTGTGGGTGGAACGCAAACAAGTACTGGCAACAGACCCTTAGCCTTTCGTTGACTTACAACACTGTAAATTTCAATGAGTTGATTAATCAAATTCAGATAGCGAGTTCAATATTTCTGAATTAAATAAAATCAGTATACATTAAACTCACTCTCAGTTAAGTTGATTCTCACTCTCATTTAAGTTGACTCTGAGTGAGTTGATTAATTAACTCAGAATGAATTGAATAAACTCAAAATTCTGAGTCCGGATAGTCCTAACTCAGACTGACTGATTCAATTCATTCTGAGTTAAAATCAACTCACTGAAATTTACCGCGTTTATACATCACTATTTTAGACAGAACCATTTAACAACTAAACTGTTACATAAATGTGTTGTTATCAGTACTGTTTGGCAAATTTATCAAATCGGATATGTGTATAACAATAAATTGTGCAAATAGCAATGCTTATTAATGTTTGCTTAATAACGCAACGCAACTGCACCTAAGTGCCATATTTGGTCTGCAACGCAATCACAATGACGGAAAACTTCATTTCATTCATGACGCAGTCTAACAGTAAAATTTATTTACGAACAGCCTTGTAATCACAGTTTGTTTTTATAATCAATAAGAGTCTGTATACTTAATAAGAATCCGTAAGCGAACAGAGTCCCTAAACACCAATTAGAATCCATAAATGTTAATTATCCCTAATTGTAGCGCATAAATGAATCCAGTACCAAATAAAGTTGACTTCGAAACTTTAAAGCGTACGTAAGTGTTGAAAGTACATTCCTAAGTATAACATTGCATTATCGCTCAAGCTTTTGATACAAGACAAATAAACGTTTAATTCAACGGATAGTTGCAATACCGGATATATCATTAACAAAGAGTACTGTAGGGCGGGTTAAAAACAAAACAGTCCATAACCGAATGGGACATCCTCTGGAGAGGCCACATAAATATCAGTCCCTCCTTCTTTTTCGGGTCACTCAGCCTACCTGCCTCATTAATAGACATTACGCCTTCAAAGTTGTTATGGTTTTACGCACATATACTTTGGCCTTATATACGCTTATATTTTGTTTGTGATACATAAAATATTTGGAATTTTGTCGCTCAGCACAGTAGACCAGTAATTCGTCAGTATTGACGATGATCCTGGTTCACTCCTTGTCCCCTCCTAAAATAGTTTAGGCCAATCTTAGACATGCCGGCCAATATAACGAACAGAGGCGGAACAGTAATATAAGCATATTGCTAACCTTTTAGCCTAAGCCTAAGCATAGGCCTAAGCGTAAGAATGAGTTTATTCTTAAGCCTAAGCCTAAGCCAAGTAAAAAATATTAGTGTAAAGCTTACGCTTAATACTCTTTTCTAGTCCCACCCACAGGGAAACGTTTCACCCCTGATCTTTACTACATGGGTCGCCATGCCGAACCGACCTACAAGCCTGTAGCAAAGTTAGTTCCTAAAAACAATCAGATGTAGTTTGAGCAATATTGTGACCGCTTTATAGTTTTTGCAATTAAACTTCCTGCACATTTTTTTCGGGTTCCGGTTTACGTCATTAAAAGTTTGAAAATTTAAAATGTACGTCATACCGGTAACCAAATTTGTGACATTCATATGACAAAAGTTTAAAATTAAAAATAAGTTTTCATAAATTTAATACTCAACTGACGGTCAGAATTTCAAATCGCCGCTACGCCAATTTGATAGGTTGAAAAGAACTGTTTATGGCTGACGTTGATTGGTTAAAAAATTCGCAGAATTAAACGGTTGGACAGTTGTAGAATGGAGTTTGTTGAATATTTATAATTTGATTTGATTGGTTTCAATATTAATGGCTTTGAATTGCTCACCTTCTATGAAGTCGACACTGTAATGTTACGAAGATTGTCAACTGGTAGAATGGAATTGTGTAAAGCAAAAATAACGAAAACGAAAAACGGATATTGAAGTATTCAAGTTTGAAAGATGTTTTATTTTTCTGCAAACACAATTGAGGCATGCAAATGTTCAGTGGACTTTCTAAAATTTTGAAGACAAAATTGTGAAAGCACTGAAATTTTTTTGATTTTCAGTGAATATCGTAATTTTTATTTCATAATTGCAGTATATTTTTAATATGAATTGCGCGTTATATGTACGTGATTGTTAGCTAAATAAGTTTGAGCACAAAAATAACATAATTTCCGGGTATTGCTATAAAACGGAAACGAAACGGACACCGATTTTTACCAGAAAGGAAAACGGAATAACCAAAATGAAAACTGCTGCCGACCAAATTTTGTTGTCTGTACCAGGGTGCAAAACGGATAGTAAATGTAACGGGAACGGAAACGAACACGGATCAAAACGACGGAAAGGTAAAACGGATATTAAGGTATAAAAGTGTCAAAACTGATTTACCACTGAGCAGGGTGCAACCGGAGGTGAAAAGTACCGGAGCCAGAGCCGGAGGTTAACGAAACTTGCCGGAGCCGGAGGGGAGGCGAAATTAGACAGTAAAAATGACAGTTAATTAGTTTGTTTTAGCCAATATCTGCAACAAGTTGTTAAGTTGTTTGGTTTTACGCTAATTCTCTGCGAATGTTTGGAAATTCTTTCCTGAAAATTGTGACAAAAGTAGAACAAAACGTGCTAAACAGATAAATTTTTCAAAATTATGCAAAATTTTACTAAAGAAATTGCCGGAACTTCCGGCAAAAATTCTGTCGGAGCTGAAGCCGGAGGCAGACCTGTGGTTGTACCCGGCCACTGAACAACACATCCTGTTTTGCCAGCTAATACACCTATTATTATTTCATGAATGATAATGTTTAGACTCTGTGTGCTTTTCCCACAGATTATCAAACTGGTTTATGTCCTAAAAAATACCAAAGGTCTGTTTCTGGTTTCGCCAATCGCAACTTCCTGGAAAATTTTCCAAATTCTCGTATTGAGGGGTTTGCGAGTTATAATGCACCCCTGGCAACAGCACTGTTTAGACGCAAATGTTGCAGTTGCAATTATCTGCATTTAACGTTGACTTGCGACTGCAATTTTTGCACAATCTGCAATCTTGTGCAATACACAGTGGTAATATATTGTATTGCGGGCAAGGACATTTGACTAATGTCAACGTTTGTCTATAGTGTAAGTTTCTTTCTAAAGTTCAAACTAATAACATATCCAAACGTTCTGTTTTTTACTGTAATTTTCGCACCAATGATGAATAAACGGTATAAACGGGCAGATAGCCAGCTCATCTTGCTAGGACGGGCTAAAACAGTTCCAGAGGTGTGTATTCAAGGGTTTTCAATGACTTACAAGCATGGTTGTAAATTTTCTAGTGAAGAGGCAATGTTTTTCAATTTTACTACGGATCCCGTTAATGTTTGGTTCAGTACGAAAAACCTTTGCCAATTTCCTATCGCGAAACTGTTTTGATTTCGTCTTTTAGTTGAATTTCACAATCTTGAATTCAAATTTAATACTGTCGGATGAAAGGCGTTTAGGTTCGCCGCTCGACTGTAAGGGTACGCACTCGAGCGCGTGGTGATTTTGATTAGGTTGAACTCTACACTTAGGGTTCAAACCAGACACTTAGCTGAACTGGAGTTTTACTGCGGCAAACCAGTTTAGGCAGGGTGAGTTTAAATTGGCTAATTCTATTGTGTAGCATAGCAAAATAACTGCGAATATCGTATTTTTGACCAACAACGCATCCAGGGATTTCTAAGATCTGATGGAGGTTTTGGGCTTAGAATTTCCGACCAAGGCTCTGTCCTTGCGAGAAGACTTGTATTTTGAGAGTTTTGATAGCCTCAAGTAGGACACCGGAGCCTCCCTTCATCGCAAAACCGGAAAATGATGTACCCAGATCACGGCAAAAAAGTTATCAGTACTTGTCAAAGCGGTACTTTTTGCAAAATCAACAGCACTTGGTATTGTTTAGCTTTTTTCAAGACTACGAAGAAACCACGCGAGCGAAGCAAGCGAGAAGCTAAACGCAATTTTTGTACTAAATTTTAATACAAAACATTGGGTTTGACCCAATTGGTGAAGAAACAAACGCAATAAAACGCTAAAACTGGCACATACTCAAAACTATTTTTTTCCTAATTTCTTCCATGGCCCGTTCAGGTCCAGGGGGCCATGTAGTCTCAGGGAGGGCGCCCCCGTGCCGCCACCCCGCCACTTGTTACATCCGTGCTTGGAATTACAAGTATTTTTAAACTGCAAGTATTTTTTAATTTTTAACAGAACTTATTAAAATTGTCATAATAACACTTTGGTTTTTTAGCCTATGTAAAGGTCACGGGCGGAGAGTTTCTCTGTGGGACTGGAATAGAGTAAGTTTAAGCTTTAGACTATTTTTTTGCTTGGATTAGACTTAAGCTTATGCTTAGGTTTAGAAAAATGCTCATTCTTACGCTTCGGCTTAGGCATAGGCTTAGGCTTAAGAATATGCTTATACTGCTGTTCCGCCCCTGTTCTTGACACCGGCCGGTCTTTTTCAGCTTTAGCCAACTTGTTCAGCTTTAAGACCTTTGGAATTTGATCTATCAAACCATCTGCAGGATCAGATCTAAACTGTGTCCAGGTTCACCTTTGAGTATTCTCTAAGCCGTAGGTCGATCAATTTTAAATTTCAAACCAGATAACCACAAATTGTTTAACTTTACAAATACAGAACCTATCCGACACCTTCACACCAATCAACTCCTTCTATCACGGTTGCAGGAGTCTATCCAACCACGGCAGTCAACACCGGATGAGCGCATTAACAATAGAACAACCCACGTGAGCGAAACGAGCGAAAAGCCAGACGTAATTTTTGCACGAGATCCTGACACAAAAGATTTGGTGTTAAAAATCTGGGCCAATGTAAACAACAGGGGCGGCACAGTATTTAAGCATATTCCTAAAAGCCTAAGCCTAAGCAAAAAAGTTAGTCTAAAGCTTAAACTGACTGTATTACAGTTCCGCCGGAAAACGATCCGGCCCTGTTTTATACATGGCCAAAATCTGACAGATCCCAGGTTACCTACCTCACTTTTAGGGCGGCGTGTACTTTTGATGATGTCCGACACCGTCCGTCAACGTACGTCACCGTGTGGCATCGTATGTGAATTTTACTCACGTACGACGGCTCTGACCGGTGCCGGACGGTGACGGATGGCAGACGACAACTACAACGCCACCCCTAATTGCACGTCTACGATTCAAAGTGTGCAATTAATTGCAATAAAACGTGTTTTATTAAGCACTGCAGTCCATTTTGCAATGCAAATACAATTGTATTCAATAAAATGTATACTTGAAGTTGCTTGTATGCTTGTTTTTGTTACTTTCAAGCAGGCTGATGTGTTTTAATTTTAACAGAAAAGTTTGTTTTTTTTGATGTTAGCATCCTTGCAGCTAAAGAATTATAGAGTATAAGAGTAAAAAGATTTATAGGTGAGAGTAGTGAAATTTGAAAATTTAACTCAACTCTCGTTCGTTTGTTATAATTTTTCCAACTTCGAGTATGCCGCATACATCGATTATGCAACCGTACAGGTATTCCGTGTGTCTATTGTGTGCCATTTTTAGTTTTGAAATGTTTCGGTTTATAGTAAACTTGTTGTCTATTATAGATAGCAGGGTTCCGCCGGAATTCCAGTTCCAGCCGGACGTCTTGTATAAATTCTATTCCTCTGTTCATGAATTTAAAGATGCGCGAGCTAGAATTTGTACGGTTTTATGTCACATTATTCATAGTGATTTAAATATTTGAAACTTTGTCTTTGAAAAATTGTCATTTCGAAATGAGTGTTTTTGCAATTAGTTCAGTCTTGTTAATAAATCTGTTTCTGATCTGTTTTCGCAAAACTTGATTGTGAAATAGCTCAAAATTTACTTAATCCGTTGTTTAGTGAAGTTTTCTGAAAAGTTCAACAGTAGTTCGGCGATGATAATTACTTCAAGTTAATGTAAAGAAATTCAATTCCTGTTCCTGTTTCTGTCCGACAAAATTTAGTTCTCGTTGGAACCCTGTTAGATAGTAATTGAAAATTTTACGCTTAAAATCCTTTCTCGTAAGAATATTTTCTATTTCATCTGAGACCTACTTTTAGCTAGAATTCGAACCTCAGCGACTGGAGTGCGAGTCGTTTATAATCATTACTCAGCTATAGGAGCTCGCCGCTCGAGTGCAAGGGTCTCACAAGTGCTGTGCATATGATTGCAATTGTTAAGCACTGTGAGCTATATATTATTCAACTCATAACCATGAGCTGATTTGCTCACAGTCAACTCTATGCGAGACAGGGTTAATGAACAAAAATTTTGAAACACAAATAACACAAAACCATCATTGAAATTAAAATTTAATTTTCGTTCTTATAAACACCTTTGTAAGCTTCGATTGCTTGCTTAATTCAGATCAGTGGCGGATCCAGAAATTTTTAATGGTCAAATCTGCGAAAAATATAATTAGTAAAAAAAGCTCACGATCGAAGCGAACGAAAAGCCAAATCAGGCCCATAGCCTGCTCACCGTGCTAGAGAAGGGTGGCTAAAATTTTTTCAGAAGAGACATAGAAGGATTTTCAATGACTTAATGCAAGCAAGGCTGAAAATTTTGTAAAGGGCCAAAATTTTCCAGGAGGGGAGGGTTGAGACTGTACAGATGTCACCGCACCCAGCGCCTCTGAATTTCAGTTGAAGCTAGGCTATAGTAGCTGGGATCACATTTCTGGTGCGAATGTGTGTTTTCGGATCTTGGCGGAGAGACCCCGAACGGGCTGGTGTCGCCAGACACAGCCTTGGTTCGGAAGGTTCTGAGCTGAAAGAGCAGCCCTTGAAGTGTCGGTGATCTAGAGAGTTGCTGCGTAGGTATGTGCACAGATTCAAAATCTGCTTAAAGTTTCAAAAAGTTTAAACATTGCAGACTGATCCTGGGTGAGCTGTGGAGGCTCCTGCAGCTCGAAAAGTATAAAAGGAGTTGCAAACTATTCATATTCAACGAATTTGAGTTGTATACGAGTGTTTTCAGGTCTGAATTGGCAGTTGTAAACAGCTCGAATTTTACGGAAATCTGTTTTGATCTGAATTTGGCTTAATTCAGATGTATATGGTGGAAAATTTGGTAAAAGGTTGTGAAAGGTGCTGAATTTGATAGAAACGTTTAGGAAACGCTGAATTTTGTCTAAATTTCTGAATTCTGCGTCTACGAAAACCTATGGGAAATTTTTTAAAGAACTGAAAAATTTTACTGATAGCTAGCTAATAAATATATGTTTATATTGTTTTTGGCTTAAAACGCGGAGTTTGACATGTTTGGATTGTTACGTGGCATGTATTTTTATCGGATGAAAACCGGTTATGCAAATATAACCGGAAAATCTTAGGTACCCGTGACTCTGCCGAAAAAGAGATTATTATTATTATTCGCGATATCTTGGAGTGTGCGTTGGTTTTCTGAAAGGTTTTAGAGTGATTGGTTTTTCGGCTAGTGTTCAAGTGACGCCAATCGAGCCCGGATTTTCCGAAGTTTCGGTTTACCTTTTGGTTTTTTGAGAGGAGTGACTTGCTTTTACGTTTTTTTCACAAGGGACGCGCTATGCATAAGTTTTACGAATTTAGGAGCGCAGCGCAGCCCCGATCGAGCTGGTCGTGGGCTACCGGTGTAACTGGTCTACAGCAGAGTCACCGTTATGGACGGGACTCTCGAGGGCAAATCCGAAAGCCCGACCGCTGCCGCGGCTGGTGCATGCGATTCCTGAAATCGTAGTAAGATTATTTTATATTTATACGTGCATGTTTTTGCTAGCCCTGTACAAAAGTGTAGTCGCTCACTAAATAATTGCGGAAATTCGGGCTACATTTTAGGTTGCCACTACTATATTTTGTTTTTCAGCCAACTTTTTGGTCAGTTATTATAAAATTTTTGTGATAATCTCGGTTTGACTCAAAAATGGCAGAGCAATCAGCAATCAGCAAGCAGGGTTTCTTCGTCCTTGAATCCGGACGCGCCGGAATTCCAACCCTCGACCTCTGAAGCCAGGTGGGTAGCTTCCCACCTGACACCGCAGGTCGAGGCGGAATTGGAGGCAATGCAATTCCAAAACGCAGAGGACGACGCAAAAAGGGTAATGCCATCTTTGAGTACTAGAAGTAGTGTTAGTATGTTAACTATCCGTTGTGTATACTAAGTATTTTTCATTAGTTTTGCAAGTGTTTAGTATAATAAAGTTTCAAGCCTCCAGAAGTTGTACTAGTTGTTAGCCAGTTTACCCGCTTTGCGACGCTTAGGCTTAAGCGATCCACCCGCATGGTGGGGACCTAAGCCTAGTTCCTTGTACACATAGTATTTATCACACACATTAGGTGGCACCAACTCATTTCAGACTAGTCTGTCCTCTGCCTCTCAGTCACGTTCTTACCTTCCAGGTCTCGCTTGTCTGTTATCTGTGTTGGGTCGACCCGCCCTTTTCTTAGTTTCCCCAGTGCTAGTGTAGTCACCCGCGGGTCGTGCGCACAAGTTGCTTAGCATGCATAAGCAATGTAGAGTACATGTTTTAGCCTTGAAGTGAATTGGTGCTGGTTAAGTATTGAGTGCGTTTTACCATTTGGAGAGAAGCCCGCAGTTAAAAGAAAATAGTATGCGAAGTTTTATTTAGTTGATGAGTAGTTTGTTAATATTGATACTGAGCGGAATTTGCAAAGCGTACGCATTTTATCTAGAGTTGCGATATCAAGCGATGAAATAATGATTAGCGCGAGCTGAAATTTTTCAATAGCTCGCAAAGTTCGTTCTGCTCGCTGTTACCTAATTTTACCTGCTGTCACTTAGCTTGGTGACAAGTGTCCATCTAGTCAGATTCCATCCGCTGTTGCGACGGCCCGGTTGTATCGTTACGCATGCAGGATTCCGAGTGCTAGCGGCTTGTAGCAACGCTTAGGTTTATGACCGTTAACTGGATTTTGCTACTTCAGTTAGTTGCTCTTAGGCTTGGTGAAGTTGCTTCGCTTGAAATGAGCATGGGTGGCGATATAGCTCAGGCCGGGAGACCTTTTACTAATGTTGGAACCATCGTAACCCTCCTGTGTTGGTGACTTTCGGACTTACCTACCCCAGTTACGGGATGCTGCAAAATCGCATAAGGGCTGTTAAATTTTTCCATCATAGGTCAAAAGTTTCCGAGGGTAGGCGGCCACAAAACTTTTAGACTTATAGGGACCTCCTGCCCTCCTTGGCTACGGGCCCGAGCCAAACACTATTCAAGTGGTAAATCTTTATAATGCAAAATTCTTAGTTTTGTTCAGGTTCAACGGATTGGCCAGGATGCGGTCCTCTTGTATTTGCCTTTGATTCCGATATACCTGCTATCGAGTTTGTTGACAGCTAAAATTCGCTCAAATTTAACAATTTCAAAAAGTTTTAAAATTTTAATGTGAAGTAATTTGTGATATTTTTAACAATGAATTTTAAAACGAAATCTATTTCCCTGGATGCGTCACAATTTTGGTTAACTCAGGTGCTCTTTTTTGCTGTAAAAATAAAGTTTTTAGGCATTTATTCTTTTAAAATGGCTTTCTGGAATGATTGTAAGTTGCGTAGCGTACGATTTTGTTAGCTTACGATTTTGTTATGTTTGAAGTAAAATCCAAGAATAAATTTTCTCAAAAATATATTTCGAATATTTCAAAGTTATTTTTTTGAATTTATTTTCAGTTGAACAAAAGCAAAATTAAATATTAGTATATTGAGAGATTACTTTTGGACTAGTAAATAATCTACTAAAGCTGAAACGCCTCACATACGTATTTTGCACAACGTTCTAGCATATAGTGCAATATATGTAACAGTAGCAAAACGCAGATATTCAAATTAGAGATTATATAAGAAGAGATTTTAGGAAAAATAACGTAAAACTCTGGCTACGGTCCTGCGTTCGGCGGTTGAAATCTCAGCGTTGCAAATTTTGACAAGCGTTGACGGGTTTGTTTTAAGTATGAAGGGCGAGGCTGATATTCAATTTTGATCTTTTACATTATCCCCTCGTTTTCTCAAAAAATGGTTCGATTTTGAAATTTTTTGCATATTTGAGCTTCTCAAGACCTGCCCTGAATATTCCACGCCCAAACTTAAATTTTTGAACAATTCGATTTTTTAAGATTCCAAGGTCCCACCGTTGGCACGCAAAAAGTCAAGAAGTTTGACAAATTATATACCATTCAATACCGTTATAAGTCTAAAAGTTTTGTGGCCGCCTGGTTACGAGGATTCCAACATGAATGAAATGTCTCCCGGCCTGATCTACATCGCCACTCATGTACGTTCCGAGCAAAACAACTCCACCCAGCCTAAGAGCAACTAACTGAAACGGCTAAGTCCAGCAAACGACTCTAAGCCTAAGCGTAGCCGTAAGCCGCCAACACTCGGAATCATGCATGCGTAACGATACAACCGGACCGTCGCAACAGCGGATGGAATCTGACTAGATGGGCACTTGTCACTAAGCTGAGTGACAGCAGGTAAAACTAGGTAACAGCGAGCAAAACGAACTTTGCGAGCAATTGAAAAATTTCAGGTCGCAATGATCATTATTTCATTGCTTGATGTCGCAACTATAGATAAAATGCGTACGCTTTATAAATTTCGCTCAATATCGATTTCAACACACCATTTATCAACTAAATAAAATTTCGCGTACTATTTTCTTTTGTCTGCGAGCTACTCTCCAAATGATAAAACGCATTCAATACTTAACCAGCACCCATTCAGTTTAAGGCTAAAACACGTACTCTACATTGCTTATACATGCTAAGCAACATGTGCGCACGACCCGCGGGGTACTAGACTAGCACTGGGGAAACTAAGAAAAAGGCGGGTCGACCCAGCAGAGATAACAGAAAAGCGAAACCTGAAAGGTAAGAACGAGACTGAGAGGCAGAGTACAGACTAGTCTGAAGTGAGTTGGTGCACCCTAATGTGTGTGATGAATACTTTGTATATAGGGAACTAGGCTTAGGTCCCCACCATGCGGGTGGATCGCTTAAGCCTGAGCACTGCGAAGCTGGTAAACTGACTAACAACTAATACAACTACTAGAGGCTTGAAACTTTATTAGTACTGAACACGTAAGAAACTAAAGAAGAATACTTAGTAAACACAACGCACAGCTAACATACTAACACTATATCTAGTACTCAAAAATGGCGTTACCCTTTTTGCGTTATCTTCTGCGTTTTGAAATTGCATTGCCTCCAATTCCGCCTCGACCTCCGGTGTCAGGTGGGAAGCTACCCACCTGGCTTCAGAGGTCGAGAGTTGGAATTCCGGCGCGTCCGGATTTAAAGGGCGAAGACACCCTACTCGCAGGTCGTGATGCCATGTTTGAGTCAACGTAATTTACCACTGAATTTATGATAACTAATTTCAAACTTTGGCTAAAATGTAAAATACATGAAAAATAACGCCTTAGAGCGTAGCCTGGATTTCAGCGATAATTTGTTGAGCGACTACGCTCTTGTACAGGGCCAACGAAAACATACATGTATAAATGTAAAAGAGCCTTACCACGATTTCCGGAATCGCATGCACCGGCCGCGGCAACGGCCGGGCGTTCGGATTCGCCCTCGAGAGACCCGTCCACAACGGTGACTCTGCCGTAGACCAGTTACACCAATCAAGGCCGGTAGCCCACGACCAGCTCGATCGGGGCTGCGCTGCGCTTCTAAATTCGTGAAACCTATGCATAGCACGACCCTTCCGAAAAATCGTAAAAACGAGTTACTCTTCTCAAAGCACTAAAAATAAGCTGAAACTTTACAACCACGAGCTTGACTGGTGTCACTTGAACAAAATGCCCGAAACACACAAAAACAAGCTCTAAATCCTTTTTCAAAACTCCAACGCACAATCAGAATAACATGAATGATAATCTATTTTTGGCAGTGTCGCACGCACCTCAAAATTTTCCGGTTATATTTGCATAACCGGTTTTTGTCCGATAATCTACCGAAAATCCGATACCTAAGAATTCAAACTCCTACTCATAAAACTTCCTCGAACATCACAACATATGAAAACACTTTTAAAATCCACGTAATAACAAGAGATTCTCCCTCGCGAATAAAGCCAAACATAATTAACACAAATATTCAGTAGCTAGCTATCCGTAATTTTCACCATTATTTCCAAGATTTCGTATAGGTTTTTATAAGCGGAGAATTCAAAAATTCAGTCAAAATACAACATTTCCTAAGTGTTTCTATCAAGTTCAGCACGTTTTACAACCTTTTACAAAGTTTTCCACCATATACATCTGAATTAAGCCAAATTCAGATCAAAACAGTTTTCCGTAAAATTCGTACTGTTTAAAACTGCCAATTCAGATCTGAAAACACTCGTATACAACTCAAATTCGTTGAATATGAATAGTTTACAACTCTTTTTATACTTTTTGAGCTGCGGGAGCATCCACAGCTCATCCAGGACCAGTCTGCAATGTTTATACTTTTTGAAACTGTAAACAGATTTTGAATCTGTGCACATACCCACGCAGCAACTCTCTAGATCACCGACACTTCAAGGGCTGCTCTTTCCAGCTCAGAACCTTCCGAACCAAGGCTGTGCCTGCCGACACCAGCCCGTTCGGGGTCTCTCTGCCAAGATCTTTACTCGAAAATTTCTGTGCAGCCCGAAGCTCATACATTCGCACCAGAAATGTGATCCCAGCTACTATAGCCTAACTTGCACTGAAATTCAGAGGCGCTGGGTGCGGTGACACCTGTACAACCGTGTAAATTTTTTTAAATCTAACGATTTTTGGGTAAACGCGGGCTGAGGGGGCATAACGAACAAGTCCCTTCGGTTTTAAGCCCTACACCAAACAGTGATACATTTTCAAGCAAGATAACTAAAGTAGCGTTGAAATTGATTTTTCAATCAGTGATTAAAGCACTACGATCAGGTAAATATCGCTCAGTTGTAAATTTGAATCTGATGATTTACCTGTAAATCAAAATATTGGTAAAAAATTTCATGATGAACCTAAGAATTCCTAAAAGAGGGGTCGTGCGAATTATTTTATACTGAATCACACGCGAACCGAGTCAAAAGCTGAACGCCATTTTAGTGCTAAAGCTACACACAGAAGTTTGATTTAGACCCCTGCTGGGGGCATAGGTCAAGCTGGCGTCATTGGATTCGTCAGTCATCAACTGCAGTTTTAAATAATTAACCGTTTCTCACATGAATATATATTCAATTTCATATATGAGTTGTAATTTTAAGGTAAAGATTCAATCCCTAGTCTCTCATGTTGGAGGCGTTAACAATTACCACTCAGCTATAGGAGTTTGACGCTCGAGCACGAGGGGGTTATCACGTCTTGTAGAGATTTTGCACTGCGCATATATGCTAGAATGGTTAAACACTGCTTACAGTTTCTGTGTTGCTCTTATATTACGTGTATTTAGTTGCTCATAGTATACTCTATGAGGTAAAGGGTTAACAACTTCTCTGAGTTGCGTACCGGTAATTTTGGCACTGATATTTCCCAGGTTTTCTGTCACAATTTTTTATATACGCATTTTCACCAGAACATTTGCTAAATTTGTTCAATCGTATATTTTGTGTATGTTTTGGTATCGCGAAGTGTAATAAAACTTTGATCTAACCTAACAGCAATGCATACGTACCAGGATATAGCCGGATATCCATTTCCCTTTCCGGTAAAAATCTAAGTCCGTTTACGTTTTCGCTTTCGTTAATATAGAAATACCGCAAATTTTGCTATTTTTATGTTAAAAAATTAGTTGTAAATCATCTACATATCTCGCAATTTTTCATTACAGATATGCCGCGATTGTTTGAAATGAAATAAAAATTACAAAATTTATCCAAAATCTTACAATTTTAGGTGCATCCGCTAAAGCTCGATGAATATTTGCATACCTG
>JASANG010001189.1:0-39023 GCA_030248215.1 Enoplolaimus lenunculus
TAATACAAGGTTATACTTAGGAATGTACTTTCAAAATTTAAGTACGCTTTAAAGTTTCGAACTCAGGTTATTTGGTCCTGGAGTCATTTATGCGCTGCAGTTAGGGTTATTTGACGTTTATGGACTCTAATTAGGGTTTAGGGACTTTATCCGCTTACGGACTTTTATTAGAGATACGGACTCCAGTTGATTCGGACTCAAAATAGAGACCCCCTCTTATTACCCCTCCCCATCTTTTTCGGGTCAATACAGTAGGTAAGCAATCGGCGCATTTTGCTTGTATGCTTCGATCGCTAAACAAGATTGTTTCTACTGGCATGTTCAAGGTGCAGGCAGTCAGGCCATTTTTTCTACACACATCTAAACTGCGATCCGGTTCTAAATTCCTAAATGCATCGATTGTTGCTAGATGTTAAAAATTAAAATTCAACGTTATTTACAACGAAAAATCAGCTTTAACTAATAAGAAAATAACACAAGAGACTATTATGACGATGTTATCTGAGAAAGCAATCAATTTCAGCCCTGAAACAGATTTGTCTCAGTGAACGCTAAGAAATTTAAATTTGAAGATACAGTTAAAGGCTTAAAAATCAACCGTTCGGCTGAGGGCTATTGTTAGTGATGGAACGTGTAGCACAGGCCAGTCGCCAGGGGGTGCTTTTATTTGCCTATACACCCCTTTTCTATTAAACCAATAATTTGCTACTGTTGCAAATAGATTAGATTTTTTCTAGGTTTAAACGCCGGTTCTGGTGGACCTTCTAGTGATTCAATTTTTTTGAGAACACACAGTTCTCACATTTTTCAGTTGGACACTTTGATTTTGAAATTGTGTCAAACTTTCTACTCGCTTAGGACGCGAATTCTTCAAAACTTAGTGTTTTACTGTAACTCAATATCTAATTTCAACCTAGGATTCAAACTCCAGTCTTTTACATGGTGTGGTAGGCGTTTACCATTACCACTCAACGACTACAGCGTCACACTCGAGCTCGAGTTGGCTCTCGCGTCTTTGGAAAATACTACACTGCACTGCACTAATATGTAAGAATTCTTGGTCCGTACTGTAGTGACCCGAATAAGAGGGGGTAATAAGAGGAAGGGGGTCCCCATTTTGAGTCCCAATCAATAGCGGTCCGCATTCATAATAAGAGTCAGTAAGCGGATAGAGTCCCTAAACCCTAATTAGAGTTCATAAATGTTAACTATTCCTAATTGTAGCGTATAAATGACTCTAGGACCAAAAAATTTGAGCGCGAAACTTTAAAGGGTACTGAAATTTTGAAAGTACATTCCTAAGTATAACCTTGCATTATCGCTCAAGCTATTGATACAAGACAAATAAACGTTACATTCAACGGATAGTTGCAGTACCGGATATATATCAGTAACGAAGGATGGCGGAGCGTGGGTTAAAATAAATAACAGTCGGTAACCGAATAACTGGGAGTTCCCTTTTCCGAGGCCGAAGAAATATCAGTTCCCCCCTTATTCTTGTCGTTGCAGTAATCTCAAATGCGAATGTCATCCGGCACTAGATAGCGATAGGTTTTCAAACTGACGAACAACGGCAATTGCGGATCTCAAAATTGGTACAAAAGTAGGACAAATCGAAATGCAAAAAATGTGCTAAATTTTAAACCTCATCATGCGCTGGATTAAAAGTTACAAAACCTACCACCAAATTGTGATAGGTGCTACATATTTGAGAATATGGGCCCTATATTTTATCCGGTTGATTTCAAGTGTTAGTATTAATTGCGCTAAAGGAGCGAATGTGCCATAAACAAACTGTACAAAAAAGATTTTTGAGAAAATAACGGAAAGGAGTTACACTTTCTATAACCCTTTCCGATTGGCTAGTGAATACTGTAAATAAAGTTTTACTGGTGGCTTTTTATTGCAGTTCGACCAATGGTGAATGAACACCATATGTTTTGTGTCTACTTGAACTCTAAAAAGGTTGCATAATTGTATTAAGAATTTTAATATATTTGAAACGACATTGAACAGCGTTGAGCGCTGTGGCTCATGTAAAGATTAGGGGCGGAACGTTTTTCTGTGATATATACGAGTTAGCTTAAGCTTTAGACTAATTTTTAGCTTGGCTAAAATTAAGGCATAGGCTTAGGAATATGTTCATTCTTACGCTTAGGCTTAGGCTTCGGCTTAAGCTTAGGCTTAGGCTTAGGAATATGCTTCTAATACTGTTGTGCCCCTGTTTTTGATATTGACTATTGCCGTGTAGACGTCTGTTTCAAGGCAACTTTGTGTTGTTCGACTAGTCGCCTGCGAGCAAATGTCTACAGCGTCGAGCCGAATTAGAAATCGTTTTTTCTTCTTTTTTCTTACCATTTTGGTTTATAAGTTGACCAAAAGATTGGAGACGCTGGCAAAATATGAAGTTCACGAATCATATTTTAAAATTACGTTGCTATTAAATTCATTGGCTCAGGTGCGTTTTTCCTGTAAGCTTAATTTCAGACGTAAGGTTTGGGATCAAGATTTTAGGCTAAAGCTGTACTTTTACGCTGCAGATTTTAGTTTAAATGTGGCGAAAGTGGGCCAATGTAAAGAACAGGGGCGTAAATGTATTATAAGCATATTACTAAGCCTAAGCCTAAACCTAAGTGAAAGCGTAAGAATGAGCATATTTCTAAGCCTCAACAAAAGCCTTAGCCAAGCAAAAAATAATAGTCTAAAGCTTAAGCTTACTCTTTTCTAGTCCCACAGAAAAACGTTCCGGCATTGATCTTTACATAGGCCCGAAAGTGCAACACGATTTATGATTTGAATCTGAAAAATTTCTAAATAGCAAACTGTATTTTCACTCACACCAAAAGATCTTAAATCCGCCACGCATTTTGTTCTTTAACGCATTCAGGTATGTCAACCAATTGTATTGTTTGCACAACAACTACATCCAACGGTCATTTTGGGATCCGCAAGGAGTAGTAGATTAAGCATATTCCCGAGTCCAAACCTAAACGTTGAAAAAAGTGTAAACCGGAGCCCAAGCTTACGTCTATGTCTAAGCTAAAAGTATATAAGCTAAACTCTAAGCCACTTTTGCAATGTCACTGGAAAATTCGGCTCACGTTACTTTAAAAGGCGTTCAGGTTTCTGGTGGGTCGATAAAAGAGTAGGTTTAGCTTCTAGATTACATTTTTTAGCTTAAGCTTAGGCTTAGGCTTAGAAACTCATTTTGGCAACGCTTAGGCTTAGGCTTAGTCTTAGGAATCCGCGTAATCTACTGTTAGGTTCCTTAAGCTAATATAGGCCGAAAATTCGATGACGCTAAAAAGTAACACGAGCCGCAACTGCAATACACCAACGCTGTTCAACCAAGCGTTAATATTTTAAAAAAAATCACCCATCACAAACAACCAATGCTGTGTTTGACAAGAACTAAAATGCAAATTTTGCAGTTTTGAAGTTTCTGAGACCCAAAATTTTAGTTGAATTCAATTATCCTTTTACCTGTTTACATCTCGTCTTTAAAACAAAGTTACTTGGCAAACCGCGTTGTCTTTTATGCAGACAATTAGTATTAATTATTTATTCGACTAAGAGTATAATCATATACTTTTCATCAGGTGTTATAAATGGGTTTTTAGGTTTCTTACCGGTTGTATGCCTTTCTGTAGGCATCAAGTCTTTTACCGTTCAAATTGCAAAAGAACGACGTCGGAAACGCAGCAGTGAATTTCGATGAGTTGATTAATTAACTTTGAGAAAGAATTAATTATTCTGGTTGTTTCTGAGTTAATATAACAGTAAACATTAACTCACTCGGAGATGATTCAAATTCTGGGACAGTTGATTAATTAACTCAGAGAATAAGTTCAATCAATTCGTAATTCTGAGCTGTGGAACACCTAATTCACAGCTCAGACCTCTGAGTGGATTCAGCTCATTCTGAGCTAAATTCAATACACTGAAATTTACAGCGTAGCAGGGTTCAATAAAATTTAGTCGGAATCGGAATTTAATTTTAATGTTGGAACCACAATTTCAATCCGAGCGGAAAATTTCAAATTTGAAGTTTTTCAGTTTTGATTTATATTCGTTTACACTGTTTGGGCTCGGTGTAAAAGTTCTCAGCCGTAAAATTTATAAATGCAGGAATTCTGGCACCGTAATCACACTGCAAAAAATGGTGAATCAAATTGACTCTCTCCGAAATAGGTTGTACGGGATTACACTAACTGAGTCAAATACGACTCCGCCATAGTCAACCGTGAGACTCAATGAGTCGAATTTGACTCTGTTGGAGTCGAATTTTGACTCCGTTTGTGTAGTCCCGTAGAACCTATTTCGGAGGGACTCAATTTAACTTACCATTTTTTGCAGTGCATGTTCGAGTAGAACACTAACTTTGCCTGAATTTCTGTTGAATCAAATTTTTTTGGAACCGTGACGTCTAAGGTCGCTGCTTGAATGGTTTAGATTTTTCTATCACCTTTAGAAAATTTTTCTTCGTCTGCCAACAGCTTTCTTTTTGCTCGTTTACTGAACCAAATCCTGATTTTAAAGGCTTAATCTAGTATATTTTGAATATTTTTTAAATTTTAACCCTCATTTTAGTCAAGCAAGATCCTTTTAAGCTTGTATGGTAAACGTATGGCTTCCTGTGTGTTTAATGTCTGTGTTCAATAAAGCATAGCTTAGCCACGGCTTTTTCAATACTGTTTTAAGTGGTTGATTGTCGTCCATGCAGCATATTTCATACACGACGGGTTGCGCAAGTAAGCGAAGATGATGCACTAACGTTGTAACATCGCATTACACTGTAAATTCCAGTGAGTTGATTTTAACTCAGAATGAACTGAATCAGTCAGTCTGAGTTAGGACTATCAGAAACCAGAATTCTGAGTTGATTCAACTCATTCTGATTTAATTAATTAACTTGCCCGGAATCAACTCAGCTCAGAGTATAGAATCCGACGAAACTCTCAGACTGAGAGCCTGAAGTTTTCTGTTGTTAACTCAGAAATAAACTATTTAACTTTCCGCCAACGTTGATTATTTAATCGATATTGCAATTTACACGTGTGCCAAAGAAACACACAAATGATTAGCAAAAAATTTAAAACATTTTAATCTGAGTTGTGTAGACACTAAGTTTAAAATAGAACGCCAAATTAGTATTCTAGACTAAAACTGATTTCGACATTGAAAGAAAGCATAGAATCGGCTTGGATTTTTCGAATTTTCACTAATCAGCTTCGTTTGGTCTTGCGTCATTCGTTTTTGAGTAGTTGTGAACGGACAATTGAACTCGCGTTCATAAGGTGGAGCCCATGCAAGATACAGTAATTTGACAGAATCAAACCGCAAAGTTCAAGCAGCAAAATAGTAAACAGCAAATATTAGGTTGTTAACCCTTAGGTATTAAAGTGGACAAAGTTGTACATTACACACAGCATTGAAACGATACGAAATGGGGCGCGTAAGCCTTGAGGGATAACTGTAATGTGGTGCAGTGGTTATTGCAAGAGTCTATTAATCAATTTGTCCGGGTTCGATTCTGAATTGTAAAACAAAATAGATGGTGTTGAAGAAAAATGGTCGGATCGGAAAAGCTTGTCAAAACTATAAAGCATGGTCTAGTGGGATCTTTTAGGCAACATTTAAACAAGTTTAGCTTTAACAGCAAGAACAATAAAAATGTTTAATAACGCAGTAAAGATTGCATTTCGGGTTGGTATAATTTCATCGTCCCATGTATAGACTAGCGTCTTAACATTTAGTATAAGCATGTCTCTAGACCTAAGCCTAAGCCTAAGCAAAAAATTTACTCTAAAGCTTAAACTGACTGTATTTACAGCCCCAGTGGAAAACGATCCGGCCCTGTTCTATACATTGGCCACTGCATCTTTTGGTCTATAGAATTAAACAGGTTATTCTAATGCTTATAAAAGTGCATTCTTTGAAAATTTCACGGAAGAATATATCACCAACAACTCTTTGCCTTGTATCTACTCTTGATGTTTATAAGGAACGCAAAATAAATTTGCCTACTGGAATTGATTGAATATATAACAGCTGGTAAAGTTGCGTAGCCCAGAACAGCTTTAAATGCCATAAAATTGCTAAAAGTTCTGCTCAAGGATATAAAAAATATCAAATTTCTTCAACGAAAAACTATAAAACATTTTCACAACGGCTATTTTAGAGTGTTTTAAGTTTGTTCTTGAGATAAACGATTTTACTTGTCCACTTAATAACAAATGTCATAGTTATCGTTTTTCAAAATCTACTAGCTATGTATTTAACTATTACAAAAGAGTAGCATTACTGTTTTAACGATTGAACTTTAGGCTATAAATACTTTTAAATATTTATTCAGTTGACATGACATTTAGTTTCATAGACCAATTAAATTTCAGAAACAAAAACAATAAAAATCTGTTACTTGCCGACTGGCGTTCAGTGGCATTAGGGTTACATTCCGCACCATTGTGGGTTCGAACCCTGCTGCATCCGCAGCAAAATTTTCGTAAAGGGCTCTATGCGGTACTGCTTAACTTAGAATTACATCAGTGTACCGGGTCCAGTTGGAACATTTATTTTTCTAATATTTCAAATGTATGGCATTGAAGAAAAATCATCAACTGTAATTGGGGGTCCCTATTTTCACAAAAATTACAATACCTGTCTTACACGGTATCGCAGCAATTCGTCGCCGGACAACTCGTCGAGTGACAATTTGTAATCCGAAAACTAACGTTCATTTCTCTTGTATTAAAAGTTTGAGCTATACTACAAGGTTATGCTTTGAAATGTATTTTCAAAACTTAAGAATCCTATAAAGTTTTAATTCAGGGTATAATGACTATCCGCATACGGAATCCAACTCATTGAGGCTCAAAATGGAATACCCTTTTATTAACCCCCTCTTATTCCGGTCATTATATTAGCGATTTGGTTTTCTTCAAATTCGAAAGTTACAAATGTTATCTCGCTAACTGGTCATTGGAGATAGACACATTTGAGAATACGGACACTAGAACCTATTTCGGGTTACGTATATCTGTGATTCTGTCTCGATATATACTAGTATCTGTACATATGACACGCTTCCGGCAATTTGATAGCGGTATATTTTTTGTCTGATATAATTATAAAACTTTATTTTAGACAACAACATAGCGCTTGTTTTGTTTTTTATTTAAGCTTAAAATTGAAGTCACTGGGTGTACATTGATTCTAGGTTTCAAATGTTTATACGCATCCATTATCGAGAAGAAAGAAGTGTTTGGCGGACACAGCGCTGGGTATCGGTTTAGCCCCTTAAAACCGGTATATACAGTGAAAGAAATTTGCATCTCGTTAGCCCCTAAAAATCTGTGTAACAAATTTTAGGTACACTGTATTTAATTATGGCCAGTGTTATTTTAAGGGGCGTAACAGTAGGTAGATTAAGCGTATTCCTAAGCCTAAGCCTAAGACTAAGCGTTGCAAAAAATGTATTCCTAAGCCTAAGCTTATAAAGCCTAAGCCTAAGCCTAAGCAAAAAATGTAATCTAGAATTTAAACTTACTCTTTTATAGACCCACCAGTAGCCTGGACGCCGCTTTAAAGTAACATGGGCTTTAATTATTATAACAATTTTTATCTTTATCGGTAGCTATAGCCAAATGTTCTCCTAAACTTTAATGTCTTATATATATTTTTGACCACCCGGAAATAGGAATTGCCAAAATTTTTGGAATTGCAGTATTTTACAGCAACCGTTAATCGCACGCTTGTAAACTATGAAAAATTCTTCTGAAAACATTTGTACGATCGGTGCTGACCTGGTAAATTTTCTGTAACAGCCAAAACATTTCGTCGTCGCTCGAACAACTGAACTGTTCAAAATGTTCAGCCATCGTATCGAAAATAGCCATAACGGTAGTGTCAGCATATTTCTAAGCCTATAGTCTAGCCCTAATCAAAAAATTTTTCTATAAACTTAAGTTTACTCTATTGCAATCTCGAGCAAAAACGTTCCGATCCTATTGTTACAAGGGCCGAATTTTCGAATGTTGCAACATCACAGCTAGCCTAAAACGCCTACACCTAAATAAATGCTATTTTACAATGTCGATTAATATTACACATTGGACAACTTGCTTTGGGTTATTACAAAACTGACCAATTAATGATCAGCGAACATTTGTGATGACGTGTATATTATGGTTCTACTGGAGACAGCCTCTAAACGGAAAGATCATTTCTTAACGAGTTGCAATGTGATTGGTTCGTGTCCCAGGTCAGACAGATGTCGTAGCTTTTGAAAATGGCAAAACTTCTATGCAACGAGTTGAAGATGTAAGGAAGTGCGCTCGCTGAGTACACCGTTCAATTCCGCCTGTGCTATTTTTTGCAGTAATAGCGTTAAGCTCAAATTCTGTGGCCTGGTTTCGGAGAAGTCTCAGGTATATTCGTAATAATGTTCTTTAATCAGTAGGATTGTAGAACCTATATTGCCATTTTTTGGCTTATTCGTAATTTTGGCCAAAGTGAAGATCAGGGACGGAACGATTTTTCTCCGTGTCTGGAATAGAAGAGTAAGATTGAGCGTTAGACTATTTTTGGCACAGGCTTATGCTTTATTTTTCGCCTCCTTCATTCGATGTTTTTACGCTAAATACAGTGGAGAAAGAATTCCAAGCATTGAACCTTTGTTTACATTCCTTGTCAAACCTTTTTTTCAGTTGGTGTCAAACGTTTACAAATAATAAGTCAATTATATCAGTAGGAATTTGCGACATATTGTGTTAAGTACGATTTCATAGCAAATTCCCAGTTGCATTTCGTTTAATGGTACGGCGAAACTTCACAAAGATTGACGATTTTTCGTCTGTTTTATAAACTCAGTATTCCGCTAGTGGCGTACCGAAACGCGGTGTTCTGATTACGGAAGTTTAAGCTCCGAAAGCTTAAATGATAGGGTTCCGACAGCAACTTAATTTTGCAGTAACCGGAACACGAACAGGAACCGGAATTTGAAATAATTTTCATTACCGAACTCCTGGTGGACGTTTTGGAAAAAAGCCAAAAAATGGCTTAAGCGAATTTTCACTGTTTCATCATCATGTTTTGCTAAAACACAGCTTATTAACAACATTGAAGTAATTGGAAAAACGCTCAAGGTTTTTTAAAAAACAAAGTTTCTAATGTTTAAATGATTAGGCATAATTTGCCACAAAACCGTAAAAATTGGAACAGGAGCAGGAACAGGAATTCAATTTTCAACGGATTCCGGCCGGAACAGGTATTCCGGTTGAACCCTAACATATAAATAAATAAATAAATATTTATTTATTTATTTATTTATTTATTTATTTTATTATAGATAAGCTTAACGAAACTTTTCAAAAGCAACATCCTTTCACAGCCACACAGCCAGATGGTACAGACTTTTCAAGATACTTACGAACTCAAAGGAGATAAGCTTATATACTGTCACAAACACGAATTCATTTGAACGTTTGGTTCAACGTTTTTTTGACATTTTTCAAATAAACTAAAACTGATTAATACAGCAGAGGTTGCAGAAATAAATTGAATCTGCTCATATCATGTGCTCAGCCTGTAATTCATTTCTGATATATATTGTTTGAACGGCCTCAGATGACGCCGGGAAGGCATTTAACATTTACTTTACTTGTCTTCTAAAATTTTGACTGTTACATCCGTCCTTTAAAAAAAGTGCAATCACATTCTTACACTAAGGCTTAGAGTTAGACTTAGGAATATGCTTATGTTGCTGTTACGGCCCTGTTTTCTTCATTAGCCCAGCCGTACGCTTTTAATTTCTTATTAGATACGACAATGTCAGCGGTTTCAAACAAATCAGAATGATTTTAAGCTTTAAAATATGATTCGGAATGTCAGAAGTAACAACTGAATTGAGTTTGCAATAGATTATTGATGAAATTGATGAACAATTATTTATTAAAAATTAAAAAGGTTTAATATACGGCAGTAACCCGAATAAAAGGAAGTGGACTGATTTTTGTTTCACATCTTCATAAGGTACCCCTTCGCTCAGAGGGTACCCCTTTCAGAGGCTACCCCGCCAGAGGCACCCCCCCCCCAGGGGACCCCCCCCGAGCCCCCCCCCCCCAGGGGCCCCCCCCCCGGGCCCCCCCCCCCCCCCCTCAGAGGGTACCCCTTCGCTATTCGGTTTCGGTTCCTTAATATTATTTTTGCAATTCGGCTTCAATTTTATTTGGCTACACTGACTATACACGTCTTTTGAATCTTATAACAGGCATTTTCCACGGGTTAACTTTATTTTAGGAACAAATATACATTTAAGATGCGCTGGGCACCGGAAAAACCAACGGAAAAACCTGTTTTTACTGTTTTCGTTTTTCGAACGGATGAAAAGTCGAAACAAATCGCAGAAAAAACTTTTTATACAAATATTAATTTTAGCAAATAACTTGCGTTTTACAGCGTCAAAATACCGCAGAACACTGTAAGAAACTGCATTATCTCACGCCTTCAATCCGGAACGAGTTTCGCATAAGCGTCAAGGACGTCGATATACCTTATTTTGTAATACCTGTTTGATTGAATAAACCAGACGTTTTTATGTTTGTGTCCACTGTACCAGCGATACAGCTGAAGTAGAATCTTACGTAATTTCGGTTATATCAACTAAGAATTAATTTGACTCACGATGTTTTTGCTGATGAATCCAAAATCTTTGATATTAAAATAATATCTGTGAATTACTACATATTTCGATTTTGTTGCTTTTGCTTAAGCCTAAGCCTAAAGCCTCAAGCCAAGCAAAAAATTAATCTAAAGCTTAAGCTTACTATAGTCTAGTCCCACAGAAAAACCTTCCGCCCCTGATTTTTACATGGGCCAGTTCATGCAACAATGAAACTACAAATATTGTTGGTAGATTTTTTCTCGGATTTAAACCCGCAAGTTTCTGGCCAAGAACCTGGCAGATGCCAATTTTTGACACCTGATATTTTGTGTGGTGTGTACGCTGCGCTTTCATATGTTATTAAAAGTTGATAATGTATATGTCGTAGCCAATCTGCTATTCAGGCCAATTACCAATTTGCCTAGGCAATTTGCTATTCTGACCAAATAGCAAATTGGCGTATGCCAAATGGCGATTGTAAGATGTAGCACAACCACTGTTTTGTAAAACCAACGCTGATTGGTTAATTGTATTGAGTCTGTCCAAATAATCAAATCTGATTGGTCTATAAGTTTAATAGCAGTTCAGCCTAGGTGAAACTGCTATTACGCAAAATAGCAGATTAGCCTAATCTAATTAGTTAATTGGCTTGAATAGCAGATTGGCCTACGACATATATATGTTATAAAATAGTCATGTGATTTTCACAGTATCACATTGGCACCATGCTTTAGCATCTATTAACGTCTTCGCATTACTTGTAGCACGAGTACACGTGTTTGAATTTGTCTGTTTTTCGGCTTTTTCTCAAAAAAGCGGAGAAAACTGTTTCTGGCGGATTCAATTTTTCCGGAAAAAACAATCGTGCATTGAGACAAGGGTATGCTGCTACGAATATAGGTAACATTACACTATGAGACTGACCCTTATTTTGGACTCATCTTGATTCGGTCCAGGAAGAATTTACACAATATAATTGACGTTTACAGCCTAATTACTAATGTTAAATTCTATCCATTCACTGACCCTGACTAAGGAAACAAACTGCTGTTGATTCAGATTTAGAATAAAAACCTCATTGCGTTGATTTTCTCTCCGGCTCTTATTTAGGCTCCTAAAGTAAACAGATATTAATTTGCCTAAGTTGTTTTTGATAGCCGAGAAGACACCGACAGACTTTGGAGGATTAAACTTTGGTCACTTTCGTTCAAAGTTGTAAACAAACTTTCACATCTGGTACCAATGTTTACGTGCGGCTACATGACTACTGTTAGGCATTTAACGGCTAGTTATCCGAGATATTAGTGTAGCTAGTAAGCCATCGTGCTTCTTACATCTGTGCCAAGGAATTGTAATTCGAGCAGCGTTTGACACTGCTGTCTAATATAAAATAACAATCAACAAACAGTTTACAAACGGTTAAATTTTCGTATCGCATAAATTTAATTTCACAACAGCGAAAACTGAACAATGAACCACATTTTTCAACTCATACATTTCTTTAAATATATACCTCGAAAAATACCACCTTTTGTTTTGACTATGAAAACGAACAATCGGAAAATTCTTTCAAATGCCTACGCTTGCCCAGAGGCAAAATTTTTTCCGATTTGAGCAAGTAAATATAAACGACTGATTGCGCCTGTTTAAAATGGTGTCTGATTAACAAATGTTTAGTTTTTCACTGTGTTGTCAAAAATTGGTAAACAGGAATTGCTCAACCGCTCTTTCGTTCATAGGTGACTTTTGACAGCTTCAGTGTCCTGGATACTGAAGCTTTTGGGCTTCAGCGTCCAGGATACTGAAGCCAAATAAGCTTCAATATCCTGGGCGCTGAAACCAAAAAGCTGCAGCATCCTGAACACTGAAACTTTTTGGCTTCAGTATCCGGCATAGTGAAGCGTTTCGGTTACAGTATGCGGACACTGAAGACAAAGAAGCTGGAGACCTGAACCGCAAGTGGTACCTCCTCTATTCTAAACCATCGTACTTTTGAAGTGTGTCTGGCTTCATGCTCGTTTCGCTAGCTACGTTTTCTTCATTTGTTTCAAAAATACAGCTGTAATTTTGTAATGGCTTCAGAGACTTCACCGACTTTAGAATGACCGCAAGTGTTCTAAATATTACAAAAATTTCTTGCTCGCTACACTCGCTCTTCACCGCTTTTGATGTGCCGTTTGCTCTCTTGAAATGCAAACCCGGCACCGTGATCTGGCTGAAATTTAACATCAGCATCAAAAACGGGGCTTGTGGGCGCACCGTATGCCTTCTTTCCATTGATTTGAGCAGGTGTCGATTGAATAGCGTTTAAGAAACATTTCCGTACGCATAATTCATTTCAAGGCTGGCTTAACTCCTAAGGATCAACGTTTACGTGTTGCCACTTTAGTTGCCTCACAGCTAAACTAGGAGTTTGAAATGCGCTGACTAAACCTCGTACCACGAACAGAAGCGTCTTAAACTCGCCATTGCGATAGGAGCAGCCACTTTGGAGGTTTACGGGAGCCCCTACTTCTGTCGGTTCGGGCTCTGCATGTACCACCTGTCGCCTTTATGCTTAATAATAGTTTGCTCCAGTTTCCGTGTGTATTCTGTTTATTTTGATTATAGTTTCACCCTATTGGGTTTCAAGCAATGGACATTTTTTCGCTGAATACCCACGTAAGTTCAGATGTTGTTTTCAGTTGCCGATTGAGAAACTTCTGATGTGACAGGCCACGCGACATATATTAGTGAATAAACTGCGTGGGCGAAGCGAACGAGAAGGCAAACACTGCAACAATTTTCGTTTCGAGATTCTGTTTAAGGACCGAGGCCTCAGTGGCTCCATTCGTCAGTGGTTGTTTTTCTGCGAACTCTACTCACAAACATGACGCCGTTTAACACGCTTGAATACACGGCTTTTAGTGTAATTACAAATGTTACTTAAATCAAAGGTTTAAGCGGTGTAGATGGTTGTGTGGCATCCCGAGACGGACCCAGAATTTTTCTGCCAATGATACAGTTTGCGTACACTCTATATATGTATATTTATTTATTTATATAGATATATACAAATATATATCTATATATACAGTTATATATATTTATATAAATATATTTATATATATTTATATAAATATATATATATATATATATATATATATATATGCTATATAGTAATGGTTTGAATTTATTAATTAGTCGCGTATCACCAGCATAATTAACAGCTCTTGACCAAAAAATACTTTAGTTCGCACCGATTAGCAGTGATTCAGGTCACATGGCCTCGACAAGCCCCTGGTGGCATCCTAGCAGATTTATAAAAAATGTTTAATGTTATTCCCTGAATAGCAATGCGCAGTGCATTTCATAGTTAAATATGTTTACCAGTAATTTTAAGCCGAAGTTTTTTAAAATTAATGGATCATTCACGTTATAATGTTTATTAACGCAATATACAACCTGCATAGATATGACCGTTTTTTGAAGCCCCTGCAGAAAGACTGTGAAAAACAAGTACTGTACAACGAGCTTGGTGATAAATCAAAATGCGTTTTTAGCAGAGTGTAACCGGATATCCGTTTCTGTTTCCAGTAATAATCAGTGTTCAGTTCCTTTTCCGGTATACAAATACCAGAAATTCTGTTATTTCTATGCTCAAAATTATTTCAAAGTCACACATATCTCGCAATTTTTCATTATTAGTTGTAAATCACGTATATCTGTCTCACAATTTTTCATTAATACAAACATACTGCTATTGTTTTAATATGAAATATAAATTATGAAATTTATCCAGAAACATGAAAATTTCAGTGCGTCCGCAATTTTTTTCTCTAAAATTTTAGAAACCCCGGTGAGCATTTGCATGCCTGAATTGTGTTGTCTGAAAAATAAAACATCTTTGAAACTTTTATACTTCAATATTCGCAATCCGTTTCCATTATTTTGACCGCAATATGTTTCTGTTTCCGTTATTTTACTTCGTTTACAGCCTGTTTTTAGCGAGTTTTTCATTCCATTGGTTCTCAAATAATCTTCAAACACGCCAAGTATTTATTTCGCTAGTAACAGAGTGGTAACAAAGGTGAGGCTTCGAAAAGGAGGTAAGTTTTTTACATCCACGTAAACATTATAGCGTGGACGACCAATAATAATTTAACAGTAATCAAAAGTGGATTTAAATACGGTTTCACGACCCAGCTTTTAAATTTCATATAATATACACTAAATTTGCCAAATGGAAATGCCGACATTTACAATACCAGTATTTACAGTGCTACACTTAATAGATAATAAGCGGATCTGCAGCCGACAAATAGTTTTTTGTCTTAAAAGCAATTAATCTTAGTTCTATTCGACTTACAGACACCGGCCAATGCAAAAAACAGGGGCGAAACAGTATTATAAGCATATTCCTAAGCCTATGCCTAAGCCAAGCGTAAGAATGAGTAAATTCGTAAGCCTAAGCCGAAACCCAAGCCAAGCAAAAAATTAATTTAAAGGATAAGCTTACTCTATTTTGCAGTCACACAGAAAAACACACCACTCTTGATCTTTACATAGGCCCAGACACCAACCTGGTGGAACGCAAAGGAAACGACCTTAAAAATCAATGTAACCATTTTTTTAGTTTAAACCCTACCAGCTCTTAGACACTCTGACCGAACCTATTTCTAAAGCATAATTTTTGTAAGGTCATTAGTCAAATTTGACATCTTTACCTGTTGCGTTTGACTAAGCTTAACGGCAAAAGTGTTGTCGTTGCGACTAAAAGTACGAAAGCAACGAATTGAAGCAGGTTATACTTGATGTGGATAATTGTTTCAAGGTTGCTATGAACAGTGGCGTACCCAAGTATATTAATAAATTGCTTCGGCACCAGCGTAGAAAACGAATTATATGATGCGCTCCTAAATTAGAATTGGCAGATTGTTAACGATTGGTCGATAAGGCAATGCCTCTATAGCTATTAACAAAAAGACAGAATTTGGATTGGGAGCATACAGCCACCGTTACTTATTCCCCTTGGCCTATGTAAAGAACATGGCCATAACAGTGGTATAAGCATACTTTTAAGCCTAAGCCTACCCTAAAGCATTGACATAAGAGTGAGCTTATGTTTAAGGTTAAGCCTAAGCCTAATTTTAAGCCTAAGCAAATGCACAATTTAACCTAAGCTAAAAAATAAAAAATTATAATGAGTAATCAAAATGTTGCATCTTTAGACATTATATTTTAATACGATTACTGTTTTAGCTATGTAGTATTGGTTTTAAATAATTTGAAATCGAAAACTAAAGCTGTTATGACCAAAATTGAATTGTTGGCTTCAAAACGCTTAATAAACAATTGGTGATAAGTGCCATTGACGCACGTCTCGTTGTTAAACTAGAGTGCACAAGTTTCGGCAATCTACCGAAAAAAATGTCACCGATGTTGACAGATATCCTGACAAAAATTTTACACGTTTCGAAATGTGATTAGGTTTTAGAAAAGCCCCCCCCCAAGCTAAATAAGGCATATAACTGTCATTAACAATACATGTATAGCTGAGTCTGCGCAGAACGGGTGATCTGGAAACTTCTGATGAGAGGGGATTGGCTGGCAACATTTCTGAAACGCAATTTTTACTGAATGTCAATATATGTGTCAATTTTTTTCGGGCGGTAATTGTAACGGAGACCTTACCTTTTTATCACCGAAAACTTCTGACAAATGGGGCAAACACCTGCCTTAGATCCGCTAGTGCCTGTCGATTAGCAAACTCGTGGCAAAAATCAAAAAACTTCCTGTGAGAGCATATTCGCAAAATGCCAATCAGAAATCAAAACATTGGGATTAACAACGTAAATTCACCAGACAGTCTTAATACTTATATAGATATATGTTTTGGGCATCAAAACTAAAGTATTAACTCTCAAAATTAGAACCATAAACCATCTAATGGATTTCTTTCGCGACAGGGACGCGGCGTTAATTTACGTGTTTCGAACGTAGCTTTAGGCATTCTCTCGTTCATATTTTGTGTAAAATTTCTATTTTAGTTTTGCGGTTTGAAACGTAATACGTAATTGGTTGGGCCATTATTAAAGTTGAAATTTTGACGATAGAAAGAAGCCATTAGTAATTCAGTGAAGTTTAATTTAACTTTGAAATCGCAGCGGCAGACATGGCCATGAAACTGCACTGTAAATTCCAGTGACTTGATTTTAACTCACAATGAGTTGAATGCACTCAGATGACTGAGCTACTGTCTTAGGTCTTTCAGAACTCATATCCACGAACTGTTTGAAGTCATTCTGAGTAAATTAATCAACTAACTCAGAATTGAATCAACTCAGAGAGAGTTAATGTTTACTGTTATTAACTCAGAAATAACCAGAAATAACTAGTTAATGTTTACTGCTATTATAACTCAGAAATAACCAGAAATAACTAATTCGGTCTCTGAGCTGATTAATCATTACGTTAGAATTTACAGTGTGATATATTTTGAGTTGTGTATACTTGAGATGGTTAACACAAATATGTTACATAGATATAATTTGCAAGGGCTGACCCGAGATTCTTCAAAAGTGGAAGTTCATATTTTTTAAGCTAAAAATACTTTAAGGTTAGTATTGATTTTGGTCCATTTTAAGATCAGCGACGGAACGTTTTTCTGCACGAGCAGGGCTGGATTAACGTAGTGGAAGGCCCGGAGCTCACGCTATAAGACCTTTTAGTTAACCATTACGATTTTATACATCAGAGCTTAAAATGACACATTTTTATGGATTTATGGAACAAAAATTGTACCAGAAGTCCGGAACAAAATTTCCGTACAAGGAAATTTTCTATATTTGCGCTTAGAGAATTCATTTATGATTCCTTGTAGTCTAATGCACGCATAATATTTGATTCGATGCACATGATAACAAGATTTATCAGTCTATCTTGTTTCATGAACGTTCGCAATCGATTCTCAGTTAATTTGGTGTTTCGAAAAAACACTCGCCAGCGCCATACCAGTAGAAAACTTAAGGGATGCCACCACGCGATTTTAACCCCTTCTCACATTGAGTTGCCTGTAGGCAACTCAGCGCAGTGTATATACGTTAAATTAACAATTGCAACACGTATACATAGTACTAAACACCACAAGACGTGAGAGCCCCCTCGCGCTCGAGCGTCAAGCTCCTATAGCGGAGTGGTGATGGTATACGCCTCCCACTCCAGTCACTGGAGTCCGAATCATAGCATAAAACTAGGTCTCAGGGGAAATAGAAAATGTTCGTGTGAGAAAGGGTTAAGGACCGAGGTTATATCATATTAAGCAAAATTTGCACGGCTATAGCGCAGCGCTTCGACGAAGGGTCAAAACTGCTTCGTGTTGTCAGTCTGCGCAATAAAACGCAGTCTAAAATAGCTCGGCGATGACGGATAAGGATTTAATATGCAAGGGCGCCTTAGGTCTGAGAGCGCAGTTGCTGTCCCGATAACTGCAACACGTGACTACGCAACATTCCACTGCACTACCATAAGTTTGGGATCGTCAAGGATAGGCTGTAAAGGCTTGGCTGCCGGAATGCACCCGTAAAGACTGTCTAAAAAGATCAATCGAAAAACTTTCTCAACGTTTGGGAAAACATTTTGCCCACTTTTACATGTTAGCAGGCTGAAAAACGCAATCAGTACTCCCAAAAATCGCCTTGTAGTTTTAATGACTTGTTATCCATTGAAACATATCGTCTGTTTTTGGTTGGTGGGCGGCAGGTTGCAACCGGAAGTGAAAAAATACAAGAGTCGGAGTCAGAGGTCAATGAAACTTGCCGCAGCCGGCGCCGGAGGTGAGGCGAAATTAGGTAGTAAAAATGATGGTTAATTGGTTAATTTTGGCTAATATCTGTAACTACGTTGTTTGGTTTTACGCTAATTTTCTGCAAAATTTCACAAATTCTTTCCTGAAAATTGTAAGAAACGTGAAACAAAACGCGCTAAACAAATAAATTTTGCAAAATTATTCAAAATTTTACTACCGAAATTGTCGGAACCTCCGGCAAAAATTCTACCGGAGCCGGAGCAGAAGCTGGAGGCCGATTTTCAGCCGAAGACGGAGGCAGGCCTCCGGTTGTCTGGTGGAAGGCCCCTTTTGGTGGAAGGCCCGGAACCCTAGCCCCCTTGACCACCCTTTAATCCGGCGCTGTGCAGGAGTGCAACAGAGTAAACATAAGCTTTAGATTGTTTCTGCTTAAAATTAGGCTTTTGCTTTGATAAAAGCCTCATTCTTACGCTTAGGTTCACTTCTATACATTGGTTTCAATTTTTATCCAAATGTCGTGTTTGGTTCAAATCGTTCTTTGATACAATAAGCTTGCTTAATCATTCGGCTACTCCTGTATTTAAACTTTAGAAATCATTATGCTCGAGCTCTTAGTGTACAAAAAACGTACTCTTGATTATTGTTTTGACAACTTATCAGTCAAAACTCCTTTAATCATTAATGGATTTAAACTTTGTCCAAACCTAACACACTTTTCAACCCGTGATAAAACGTCAGTGATACAGTCACGTATGTTTGCGTATTATTTTGAATATTAATAATTCAACACTAACAAAGCGGTGTAAACACGATGATATTGCACATTATCAAAACACAGATAACTCAAGGCTTGCGCTCTAAGACTTTACATACTCGACTGGGCCAGATCAGGAACTGCTAAGCAGTCCTTGAAGCTGATTTATCTTATGGCTCACTAAGGTTCATGAAAAAAGTTGGGTCAAGAATATATATGTCTTGAATTAAAATTTTCAATTTTTTGAAACACTCGTCACGGTCCTCTTAAGGAAAGTATAATTCACCATTGTACTTAACTCGGTAACCTTTTCAAGCACGGTGTGTAACAAATCCATCTCACTTTTAGCGCATAGACGGACTGTTTTAGCGGAAATTATTAAACAATATTTGCGTCTATGGCGCGTAGGCGGCTTTCTAGGTCCGGGTAGCGTTGTTTTGTAATGGTCTGCAAGGTTTAATTCAAATTTCTGACTATTATGGTAAAGTCAACCAATTTTACAGATTGAACGTATGCCGGAGTTGAACTTTTTTACAATGCAAAATGAATTTGGCAATTTTCGTATTTTTGTTTAGAAGACAGTCGAAACATCTGGCTGTGATCTTTGGCCATTTTTTACGATCAAATTTCAAATTTTATAAAGCCGCCGCTAACGCCGCGTGACAAATAATCGCTCAAGATTTAAAATTTTAGAATCAAATTAAAAATTGAAAACCTTTTAGTGACCTTTGCGGTAGCTAAGGATTCCTTAAAAACAAACAGCATAAGAAACACAGTGCAATTAGATTTAATGGCGTTTTTTTCATTAGGCTTAAAACGTTGCACTAATTGCACTCATTATTGTCCACTAATACTTATTTCTACTACAGGTACACTTTAATCTGCAAGTCTCGTTGTTAATCAGCTTGAGCATAAACACAAGGAAATGCATACATCTCATTTGGCAAGGTTCGCTTCAAAATGGTTGACAGTCATCTATTCATATAGCAGCAATTGAATGTTAAATTTAAGGAAATATTTCGTGAAACAGTCAAAAATTTCTCGGTGAGGTTTTTTGTGATAAATAAATTTTTTACTATTTGTGGCTTTGTCTGCTGAAATTTCAAGCTAACTTTGAATTTTAAACAATCGTTGACAGTAGATTGTTTAATATCTGAAACGTTTGGTTAATATTTTTTATACGATTAAATCTTAGGCTTAAACGCGTTACTGAAGCATACACGAATCAGGAGTACGAACACTGCATTTTACTCTTAGCAAATCCAAGATTTTGTCAATTGCCGATATATGGGAACGGTAACTGTCAGCAATCAAACTCCGGTTGCCATACATGTTACTGTTGCAATGACTACATGGTGTAGTGGCAGCATGTTACACTCGAGTACATGTGGTCTGCGGTTCGATTGCCTGTGTAACATTAAACTTTGAGTAAAACCTAGTATAGGAGTCGTGCAGGCTGTACGGTGCCAACCACAATAATTTAAGATTGCGGTCTTCTTGTCAGCCTCAAAGATGCGGTGCTAAAATCTACTATTTAGAAAAACTAACACAGTTGAGTTGCCTTTTCCAACTCTATATATCACGGTGCAAGCGGAGGTAAAAAATACCGGAGTCAGAGCCGGACCCGGAGGTCAACGAAACTTGCCAGAGCCGGAGCCTGAGGTAATGCGAAGTTAGTTAGTAAAAATGATGTTTAATTAATTAGTTAATTTTAGCCAATATCTGCAATATGTTGTTAAGTTGCTTGGTTTTACGCTGAAAATTGTGACAAAAGTGAAATAAAACGCGCTACACAAAGAAATGTTGCAAAATTATGCAAAATTTCACTACGAAATTATATATATATAAGCATTTATATCGCTGATTTATATGAAAAAGCTAATCTAGACGTAAGTCTGGTTTGAAGCCATGTGTTTACTGTTTAGTTTTTTGCAGACTGCACACTGATATTTCTAATTACGTCAATGAGAGATGACCTAACAACAATTCTTAGACTCACTAAAATTTCATGGTACCTTTCGATTAATGTAGCTAATTTTTGTAGTCTGATTGGCGATTCACATTGTTTTTGTTTTCAATAAAACGGAAACTTTACTATTGCAATTAATATACCATCGTTGAAAACAAAATATTTTTGAACAAAATCGAATACAAAAATACAAATTCACGAAGTATGGGGCAGATAGCCAACAGTTCCAGTGGTGAATTTTGGCAACACGATATATGAGATACGTTTTCAACTTACGCACTGTTCAAATCATGGCTTGCTGGTTGTACCACCACCCAATTAGCGTGGCATAACCCGAGAGTTATTACTATGCTTTTCCGTTAGCCGTGTATCTATTTTGTAGATAGAAAATGTTGAAATAGGATTCTAGCTCGACGGTGATTCATGATTTGCGTCCATAGTTGTGTTCGTTCATATAGACTTTGTTTTCCTACGACAAGCACGCGAAACACGGGTGTCATGATAGTCAATCGGTGCCCGTAGGAAAATATGGGGGTGTAAGTTTTAGGCGTCTCAGCGACATAGGCCATACATCAAGCCTAAAGTTTGGCGTTGAAGTTTAAGGCGTGTAATGCAAAAAATGCGCTGATTTCTCGCTCGTGTCATTCGTGAAGTTTTCGCGCATTTACACTGTATTTTTGATGGTTGGTGCCTAACAAATATTGGGTCGTTGCAAGATCGGTCCAAAACCAAACTTTAATACCACCCCAACCCGTTTGTACGGTGACTGCTGCGGCTTGATTTGACACCTCAGAAAAAAGTCGTTCCCACGTACCGTGTGGCGGATTGAGTAGTTTCTGACGGGGGTTGTACAATATAAACGTAATAGTAAAAATACTTCACGAACAACTTGAACGAGAAGCCAAACGCAATAATAGCACTAAATTTTGACCAATGTTAGTTTTACGACTGTTTCGCATTCTGGTGGAACTGCAGAAGAGCAAGCTTTACAATTTACAATATATTTTTTGCTTTAGACTTAGACTTAGGTTTACACTTTATCACTGTTTAGGTTTAGGCTTACGAATATGTTTAATCTAAAGTCATGGTCCTATAACATTGGCTAAATTTCCTCACAAATTTTAGTTTTGCTCTCCGTTTTCGGGCCAGACTTGGTTTATCCCCTTTATAAGTAAAAATTAATTACTGGTTCATATCGAAAATAAAAACCTGTCTGCTAGATCTTTGTTGAGAAACATTGTACGTGTAATTTTAAGAATATTGTTGACTGACCATACAGTTTTCTGAGCTAATAAGTATTATTGAGAAATATCCTTTGATAAAAATTTGCACAAAACAATGAAACAAACCTGCAATAATTGCAGTGTTTTATAAAATATATTGATCTGCCCATTGTTGCAGTATTATGATTTCATTAAAGCCCGGTTCACACGTGCAAGTATTTGCTGCGAAAACTTGCGTCTGCAACTTGCACTTGTAAGTTTTATCCAAAATTCCGTTCAAAAAACTTACAGCTGCAAATAAATTCATTAAAAATCATAGCTACGAACCTAGTTCACATGTGTGAATAAGCATGCAAGGTCACTGAACTTATTGGAGCTGCTTTGTCATTGGCTGATGAAAAAATGCAAGTTCTGCGTGCAATTTGTCGCTGCGAGTTCTCACAGCAAAAACTTGCACGTTTAAATAGGGCTTACTGCTTGTATAAACTACTAAAGTTAAACATTTTGCACGACTAAAATTTCGGCAAAATTTATTCATTATATTAACAACGGACGTGTACTCTAAAAATATTTTTGTCCACCCTAGAAAATTTTCAACCTTGCTTGTATGTCATTGAAAAGCGCCTTTGTATGCCACTCCTAAAAAGTTTTTAATGGCGTCACCTCTGTATGACAGTTGAAAAATTTCAGATTTTTTCGAGTATTCATGCGAACGTTTGTGTAAACCTATCCCAGTCGAAAAATATGGATGCTGTTTTAATAAATCTTACATTTAAGGTTCCATAAATTAAGATAAGCATCTAAAACTTATAAATGGTTTGACTTGGATATTATTTGTTCGGTATTAAAACGCTTAGTACTTTTATAACAGACACGGATTCGAATATTTGACCTTACCATTTTATCACAAAAAATTCTTCGAGAAAAATAGTATGTTTTACAAAAAATTTTGCGTGGGGAAAAATGTAAGAATTGACCTTGCCATTTAATTACCATAAATCCCCCTCCTGCTGGATCCGCTAGTGTTGCTAAACAGCTTCATTCTGCAAAGGTACCCAGACCAAAACACTTCGTAAATACTCTAGGTAATGTATTAAGCACACTGAGCAATAGTTAGCTTTCAGTTTGCACGATTACCAGAAGCAAAATATATACTTATATTTTCGAACCTTTGCTTTCAACATTCCTACGCAAGTAGACTACGAAATTATACACCATCTTATTATAAACAATTATCCGTAAATACTTCTGCTCCTGAAACGTTTTTACCCACCCAGCCAATTACCGACAGTTTCCTCGAGGCCGAGATACATCCGGGTAGTAACCCAGTTCCATGCGAGAGTAGCTATGTCATTATATATCTGTTTTTGTGAAAAGGTTTTATATTTATGATAAAAATTTAATTAATATTACAAATCAAAATATGATGATGTTGTTTGGTGTTGCGGACGCTGACGATATGATGTTGTTTTTTGGCATTTCAAAATGATTACATAACAGTTTTAGCCGACTTTTGAGTTTTTCTAAGAAATTTGCACAAATTTATCTAGACGGGGGTAAGGGCAAGGATCGAGATCAATCCGGTCAGTTTGAATTTAGTGCTGGTACGAGATATATTAGTGCACCATTGAAATATTGCTAAAACGATTGCCAAATTTTATTTATATGTAAAGAACCACAATGTTAGTGGTTTGTTTTTGGTGCTGGCGTTTTGAGTAATTTAAACTTCCTCGCTACGTCATACTGAGGACAAATGTGTAGTAGAGTTTGACAAACACATGTTTGATTTGTTGCCGTCTACGTCCTGTCATAATGGTTCCGTGAGCTTTCATTTGAAACGAAATGGGAATATTTTTGGTAGAAAGTTTGCTACAATAATTAATAATTAATACGAAATTTGTTTTTCGTCGACTTTATAGTTTGATTGACACCGATGTTGCAATATTTTGCAACGCTACTTGTTTTGAATTTTTTTCATCAGAGTTCTTTGTTAGTGACCCGAAGAAAGAGGGTGTGGGGTAATAAGAGGGGCGGGCCCCCATTTTGTACCAATTAATAGGAGTCCGTATCCCTAATAAGACTCTGTAAGCAAATAGAGTCAGTAAACCCTAATTAGAGTTCATAAATGTCAACTATCCCCAATTGTAGCACATAAATGACTCCAGGACCAAATATAAAATGAGTTCGTAACTTTAAAGCGTACTTAAATTTTGAAAGTACATTCCTAGCTATAACCTTGTATGATCGCGTAAGCTATTGACACAAGACAAAAATATTTAATTCAGCCGATAGTTGCAGTGCCGGACATACATCAGTAAACGAAGGGTGGCGGAGCGTGGGTTAAAAAGAAATAACAGTCCGTAACCGACTACCAAGGGGAGTACCCTCTGGAGAGGTCAAATAAATATCAGCCCTCTTCTTATTTGGGTCACTACAGTAGATGGTTGGAACTCGATACTTTACAGATACTTTGCATATATTTTAACTTGTATCCAAATTCAAATCATGTGAAAAAATGTTCGAACCCAAATTACGTATGTATGGGGTGTTCCAGCTTTAATAGAATAGTTGATTAGCAACGTTATAGATTATTTGCGCCAAATTTTGATAGTAGCACCTAGAACCAGTTGGTGACAGGTCTTGTAACTTTAGAATCTGTATATGATGAGCGTAGAAATTCAACGCTTGTTTTTTGCATCCTATTTTATCGTCGTCTGTGAAAAGAAAATTTTGAGATCTGCAAATGCAGGAGTTTGTTTAGTTTGAAAACCTATCGCTAATTGCTGTGGCTGCTATACGAAAAAATATAAGTCCTCGTCTGATGTATAGTAATATTAAGTTTGTTGGATGTTGAGACAAACTCGTAGTGTAATAAACTTTGTCCACACTTTAAGTATTTCCTTTACTTCTTTTTCGCGGCTCTCATTACGGCTGTTGGGGTGCACACTTTCTCTTTTGGTAGCAAATCGAACTCTGCTTCGCTGTTCTGTAACTCTTATTTAAATTGCCGGCTGCAGTACTCCAAAAACAATGCCAATTTATTAATTACATTTCCATATCTTGGCCAAAAATATTCGCTTTTCACAACGAAATAAATGACAAATTTAGTAATAGGCGTAGCTATCAATTTCAAGGTCTGCATAACAAATTGGTGACCGCGTTTGAGCTGGTAAGAAATGAAACAACTTGTAAACAACAGGGACAAATGGTTCAGGATAGTGGCATTTTGGATTTTGGTTCGCAATTGAGTAGTGCCGTTTGCCAAATGGCCCATTGACCGAGTTGCGTATATACAATTGAGATATATAGAAGATATTGCCGAAATTTTTTAGACGGATGATTTTCTAGGCTTATCGTTCGCTTCGCTCGCGATATTTCTTTCGACTTGTCCGTACATCGTATGCAATTGAATCTGGTTCACTGACATTGGTTGAAACTAATCTAGGCAGTCTTCAACCCAGCTTGAAAGAATGATCTATGAGTTAACTCGGGTGGGTTGGACGGGCAACCACGGTTTGAATCTCTTGACGAAAACAGATTTTAGATTCGCCAGCGCTAGAAGGTCCAAAGTTTGGTTTTCGGACGTGGTATGACAAACCATAGCCCAGGCCCGTAGACATCTCACCATGCTGGGTGGGGCTAAAAATTTTTTAGGAAAGGCATTCAATGGTTTTCAATGAATTATAAAAGCAGAGTTGAAAGTTTTCTCGGGGGCCAAAATTTTCCAGGGGTGGGCGAGCCCACCTCCCCCCCACCCCCCCGTCTTCGCTACGGATTCGCCGAAGCCACGACTTTGCTAAAATGAAAAAAAATGGAATCTTTTAAAAGTTCAGAATAAGTCAACTAACTCCTAGCGTTCTAAAACAATTTTTCCCGTTCGCTAAACTCGTTCGCAAAAATTACTTTAACTTTACACGCTCAAGACACGAAATCTTCCAGTTGCGCTCTTGTACAATATGTCGGTGTTACTACGCTTGAGATAGAATCTTAATGTTATTAAAATGTTGGCCAATGTTACTTTTAGGGGCGTAACAGTAGATTAAGCGTATTCCTAAGCGTAAAGCCTAAGCCTAAGCGTTGCAAAAATATGTTCCTAAGCCTAAACCGAAGCCTAAGCCTAAGCAAAAAAAGTAATCTAGAATCTAAACCTACTCTTTTATAGACCCACCAGAAACCTGGACACCCATAAAAGTAACATGGGTTGCAATTTATGTAACACCCCAAAACATGTTGAGTGTTAAAATTCGCTCATTGAGTAAAATATTTCAGGTTACAGCAAAAGGTGAAAAATACCTGAGCCAAAGTTGGAAGCGAATGTCAAAAATATGTACCAAAACTGAAACTGTAAATGTAAAAATTTAGGCATGTAAAATGATGCTGAATTTGCTAATTTTGTCAACAACCAATATAAACCGCGGTTAAAACGTTTTGTTTGTGGATATTTCTAATTTCGTTCTGGTCATTAAAAGCTGCTTTAGACTTCTTAAAGTAGATTGTAATCTTGTAATTTTCACAATCATATAGCCGCAGGCAAAATATATTTGTTCTAGAAGCTTTATCTTTAAATAAAACATTCGTTTTCAGTAGAGCAATATTTAACCGTAATATTTTCGCGGGTAGCTAAGTAATTTTAGTAGTTTGCTTCTAAAACTTACTATCACCCCATCGTCCAGCGTCTACGCTTGACCGAATTATGCTTCTATCAATCTGGTGACGAGAATCAGTAGGCTCGTGTGCATTTTCTCCCATAGTTCAAGACGTAGGCATAGGTATAACCTTTTTCTGAGCCTAAGCCTTAGCCAGTTTGACCAAGTGCACAATAGCTGAATAATCCGATTGGAGTGTACTTTATGGCAATTTTCAGAAACGTTATTTAACTTTACAATCAAAACCAATAACGTTATTTGACATCGCGAGTAGCTAAGTAATTTTTATTCACTTTCAAAAAATGACCAACACTTCTTTGCCAAGCGTTCACTCATCAATCAATACAACAGCTGTCCAGCCTGAGCCTGCTGTTACGCCGCAAAATCCATGTTTTTCAAACGATTGGCGTCTACTTTTAAATTGTTCCCATCGAATTCGACTTGGGCTCAAAACTCCTCTTCATTTTGCCGTCCCAATTTACGGGTATGCGGTTCCTTTGATTGTTTGCATAACGCTGATTACAAATTCGTTTGTTATTCTTGTCCTATCTCAGCGTGCTTTACGGACTTCGACAAATATTATTTTGATGGCAATGGCGGTCACAGAACTGTGTACAGGGCTGTCAACACTTCCGTGGTTTTTGTACTATTATTCGTTCAAGGGGCATGTTCAAGTTGATATTTATGGTAAGTCAGTCTTGCTGCGTGATATCTTGTGGCGGAATCGCGGTAACCGAGTAGAATATGACCCAGATATACCGTCGTGACGCGGTAATAATTTTGTGATTTAATTTTTATTAATATTAGAAGCTTTACTATAGGCTATTGCTGCTAATCAATCAAATATTTCGCTATGAAACGAACTTCGCAAATTTCGCACCTTTAGCGGAAACGAGAAATATTGCATTACATTTATTGAGCGCAGTGCGACGTCATAAAATTTTAAATTTCAAATTTCTTTTAAAGTTGAAATTATCTGACAGCTAACACAAGTATACCCCCGCAAACAAGTACCGGATCCGCGACGGGTTTGTTTACAAAACTGAATATTTTTATCGATACTGTATTGATCCAAATAAGAGGGGGAGGGGTAATAAGAAGGGGTCCCCATTTTGAGTCCGAATCAATTAGAGTCCGTATCCCTAATAAGAGTCCGTAAGCGGATAGAGTCCATAAATGTCAATTAACCCTAATTGTAGCGCATAAATGACTCCAGGACCAAATAACTTGAGTTCGAAACTTTAAACCGTGCTTAAAATTTCAAAGTGCATTCCTATAACCTTGTATTATCGCTCAAGCTATTGACACAAGACAAATAAACGTTTAATTCAACGGATAATTGTAGTACCGGATATATCAGTAACGAAGGGCGGTGGGGCGTGGGTTAAAAATAATTAACAGTCTGCAACCGGATAACAAGGGGGTTACCCTCTGGAGAGGCCAAATTAATATCAGTCCCTCCTCTTATTCGTGTCAGTACAGTACCCAATATTTCCAAATTCAAATTTTACTGACTGATCTTTATCAATTTTGTATCTTAATATTTATGTGACAAAATATCGTTAAACAAAATTTCTAATATTTTAAGAATTCAAGGATTTTGGTGTTCGCAATTATTTTTTCATACTAAATTTGCCGATATTTTAGGAATTCCAAGCTTTTGGTGTTCGCACGTTAAAATATTCACCGAAACCATGCCAACAATAGCTCATACTTCGGCAATTTGGCTAACAGTATTTCTTGCCGTTCAACGCTACATTCAAGTTGTATGGTTACGGCCTACGGGTGGAGCAGGTCGCGCTGCTGGTCTTGGCAATCCTGGGCGCGCGGCAGGCAACGCATCAGCCGGGGTTGCTTCTCGGCGTACACGTCGTACAACAACTGCATGCGTTGTTACGCTGTGCGTAATTGCAATTGCAGTTGAGTTACCGAAACATCTGGCTGATTACAGATCAGGCAGAACTGTACCGCATCCAGTACTCGCGAACGAGACTTACGATATTTGTTTACATTTTTATTCAAATTGGGCACTCGACGGTGTTGGTCTTGATTTGTTGTTTAGCGCATACTACTGGTTAGTTTTTAGCAAAAGCTTGCGTTTGACCAGAGCGTTACCATGAGCACTTGTTACCGGCTCCCCAAGGTTGTTAGGAGATATTTACTTTGCGTAGAATGGTATGGAAAAAGTTATTTAGGGTATGCAAGTGATTGCATATTGAGTGGTATGGTTGCGCTATACCTACTTTTGGATGGTTTTAATGCAGTACGGTGCAGTCCGTTACCCGTACGACGTCATCCGTCCTAAGTTAGAAAATTTCAAAATTTGAAAATTAACCTTTATCACATGAATATTTTCTATTTCCAATGAGACCTAGTTTTATGCTAGGATTCGAACTCCAGTGACTGGAGTGGAAGGCGTATACCATCACCACTCTGCTATAGGAGCTTGACGCTCGAGCCCGAGGGGGCTCTCACGTCTTGTGGTGATTTAGTACTATGTATACGTGTTGCAATTGTTAAACACGGTGCGATATATACTATTTAACGTGTATACACTGCGCTGAGTTTCCTACAGGCAGCTCAATGTGAAAAGCAGTTATAGATAGTAAACTGAAAATTTTTCGCTTAAAGATATTAAACTGAAAATTTCGCTTAACCCTTTCTCACATGAATATTTTCTATTTCCACTGAGACCTACTTTTATGCTAGGATTCGAACTCCAGTGACTGGAGTGGGAGGCGTATACCATCACCACTCAGATATAGGAGTTTGACACTCGAGCTCAAGGTGGCTCTCACGTCTAGAATTTTTATTGTGAACGGCGCATTATGTAAGAACAAACGGCCACGCTTTGTAATACAAAGCGAAATGACTGGCAAACGGAATGGATTATTACTTCGGCTCATGCATAGAACAGGGCCGGAACAGTAGTATAAGCATGTTCCTAAGCCTAAGCCTAAGCGTGTGGATGAGCCTATTCCTAAGCCTATGCCTAAGCCTAAGCCTAAGCCTAAGCAAAAAATTAGTCAAAAGCTTAAACTGACTCTATTATAACCCCTCCGGAAAACGATCCGGCCCAGTTCCATACATGGGCCATTACTTCTGTAAAAGCCGGTAAAGCGAAAAAATCGAAGAGTTTCAAAAAAATACTTGCGTTGTATTATGCAACTGCAATCAGTTTATTTCGGTTGTGGCTTCATATATAATTTCGAGGACGTTAAATCGTATATTATCGTATGCGGTCAGCAATCGGCACATTTTCATTTCAATCGACTGTTGTGTTTCGGCCACTGTTCGACTAAGGCAATCCAGGTCCGCAAGTAGTGAAAATTGAACCTTAGTTTATCTTGCATATCGTTTCGAAAACATTTTCAATCCTGCCGTCCAACAACAGATAAAAAGAACCCTCAAAATTCGAGGGTCGATCCAACGTTTTTGGTTGTGTATTATAGAGAGAAACCATTGTAAAAAAAGCCAGTGAAGTTGTATAATTTGAGCCTTCGACGTTTAACATTACATAATAATTTCTGCTTGAGACAGGGGCAAAAATGGCTATTTTTAATGCGTTTATTTTAAAAATTCATGCCTTCTGACAAAGTTAATTTTAGGTTTGTCGTAATATTCGTTCACGTGTTACCGTGTTTAACGCTAGCGTTATTCACTGGTTTGCTACTGCAGTACGTACGAAAAGTTGATCGTAAACGGCGAAAGGCGTTTTTTGGCACCACAGGCGCCGCAGTTGCGAACGGTGGCACTCGGATTAGTTCAACTACCACAGAACTAGCGACAACAACCGCTGAAGCGTCTACAAGCCGTTCGCGACGTCGAATGACCGCCGCACGAGGATCGTCGACACTGTTTTCGTCGTCCATTGTCAACAGTTACTATCAATTGGTCGCCAAAGCGACTAGTCCTCCGCAACAAAGTCGCCATCAATCGCAGCAGCAACTGCAACAACCACAACAACAACAACAGCAACAGCAACAGCAACAACAACAACCACAACAACAACCACAACAACAACAACAACAACAACATCAACAACAACAACCAGAAGAACAGGAGCAGAACTCATCATCGAAGCCATCAAACAACAGCGCTGGAAAATCGCTGTCACGTAATCTTCTTAGACTTCCTAATTACAGTCGCCCACGACTAAGCGCAACCCCGGCAATCCAGCGTGACGAGCCGTCGTCGTTCATTGGTGACGGCCACCGGTTAGCGTTGCCAAATGTTGCCGGCGGCGTTGCCCGTCACAGCCCGTCACTAGCGTACAACTGTTTGCTACCGACAGGAGGTGACGCAACGTCGACGGCAACACCTGCCACGACAACGCCGTCGCCAATATTGCGTCCGTCGCCATCGCCACCGACACAATTGTGTAAACAATTGAGCGTCGTTGACGTCGACGACAATCGTCACAATTGGCGTCAGTTGGCGTCAACGACGGCAACATTGACGCCAGTTGCCGGCTACGGTGGTGACAGCGTCAATCGACTAAAATTAACGGCGACAAAATCGACAGGTACCGAGCGACGCCGCGCATATAAACGGCTAAATTCGACGATGTCAACACCGCCGTCGAATCGACATCGACAGCAAGCGGCCACAACGGCGACGTTGCCGTTGTCGGCGTCATCCACGCTTGATCCAGCGGCTGGATCACCGACAATGTTTTCGTTTCATCCACGAGTCGAGGCCGCTGCGGCCGTAGCGATTGTAAGTCGCGACTTACTAACGGTGTTGTATCTGACTCTAATGTTTTTAGGAATCGTATCAAATCGAAGCCCTGCATAAATGTCATTCGTGCTTCAAACAGCATCTTTCCAAACGTTCTTTGCAAAATGTAAATGAGAAAAACACCAAAAAAATGTTCTCGTATACAGCAAAAATACAGTAAAATATTTTAGGCTTCGTTTACCTCTGTTCAATGTTTCACCACTCCTGTCTTTACATGCAAACGCGACGTCGGTAAATAAGGTGCATAAGTCAGAGCTGATGTTTTGGACTCATTTTTTAACTCTAAGTGTGAGCAAGTTAGTCTAAAGCCTGTATACGTGTCTTTTTCTCGTTTCTTCAACTTTCATGGGAAATCTATATCTCACCCCCATTCTTGCAAACACCATTGCCACACAATCTATATTTCAGGATCGACCACAACCGATCAAACTAACAAAATCGAAGCGACCAATGAAAACGTACCAATCAACTACAAAGATGCTTCTTGTGATCATTGCTTTGTTTCTATTGGTTGAAGTCCCTGCTGCAATTATATTCGGCCTACATATCTATATGGCGATCAGTGAAAGTGGAACCGAAGCAATTTATTATCGTTTGAATATTGCGTTAATTTTTCGAAATGTACTCATTCTGGCGTCGTATCCGTTTAATTTTGCCATTTATTGTGGTAAGCAAGCGTTTAAAACTTTAAATAAGCTTTCCACTTCTGCTAACACGTTCGCGACAATGTAACCCCACTGGCTGGTTACGGTACCTTTTCGTTGTTGCTCATGTACAGATCAGAGGCGGAACCATTTTTTGCGGGATTGCAGTAGAGTAAATTTAAGCTTTAGACTATTTTTTGATTAGGATTAGGTATAAGTTCATTTTTACGCTTAGGCTTAGGCGTAGGTATACCACTACTGTAACGGTCCTTTGTTATACATTGGGCCGTTTTGTTCGTTGCATTGCTTTCTGCTTGCAACACTTCCCAACGCTATTGTGTAGAGTATCCAGCAAAGTAGACGCTTGTGTAGGTGTGCTATATTGGCTGTCAAATACAAGTTTAGATATTGCTAAATATGCCTATCAGGTCTCAGGTTGCGAAAACTTCAAGTAATTACAGCAAACCTTGTTGCTATTTTAAGTGAACGAAGTAGTAGAATTCGAAATTTTCAAACGGAAATATTCTATCAAAATAAACCAAAAACGTACGATAAATTTGACGGTTTGCTTTGCTAAGATTATTGGGAATGGTTAATTAAGAAGATTCAATGTTTGTTTCGCTCCACATGAACCAATAGAGAAGTTCAGTTTAAAGCAGAACAAAAGATACGTCAAAAAGAATACATTCGATTCGCTACAAGATGACAAGACCATACTTAAAATTATAATAATTAGCTTTGTGATTGTTGTACAAACATTAATAGAGACGGTTCTAAGACTGATATCATTGGTATACTGTAGTGACACGAATAAAGAGAGCGGGGAGTAATAAGAGGGGGTACCCGTTTTGAGTCCCAATCAATAGGAGTTCGTATTCCTAATAAGTGTTAGTAAGAGGATAGAGTCCTTAAACCCTAATTGGAGTCCATAAATGTCAATTATCCCTAATTGTAGCGTATAAATGACTCCAGGACCAAATGAAGTTGAGTTCGAAACATTAAAGCGTACTTATGTTTTGAAAGTAACATTCCAAAGTATAACCTTGTATTATCGCTCAAGCTTTTGATGAAAGGCAAAAACGTTTAATACAACGGATAGTTGCAATACCGTATATATCAGTAACGAAGGGTGGCGGAGGGCAGGTTGAAAATAAATAAGTCCGTAAAGGAATAACAGGGATACCCACTGGATAGGCTAAATAATTATCAGTCCCCCACGTATTCGGGTCACTACAGTAGATATATTTCGGATGCATGCACCGGATAAAAGCGGATCGCAAGAATTCAAGGATATAACCAGTGGTGGATGCAAAAATTCCCAAAAAGAGGATCCGCCCGAGATGAAATAGTGCGAAAAACTCTCGATCGATGCGAACGAGGAACCGAACACCGCTTCAGTACTACGGAGTAAACATTAATTCAATATCCTGGTTTTGATCCATTTTGGGAGGCTTTTAGGTCGGGGTGTCCCTCTTTGGCTCGATCAGGAGATATGACTAAAGATGTAACTGCAACTCTGAACCACTCGTTCAGCAAATAATGTATACTAGTCAGCCGGATTTCCGCAATGCGCAAAAGTTAGCGAATGCACAACGATGCGAGTGCAAATTATTTTAGAGAACTATCACATCTCCTTTCTAAAAATACTGTAAAGAAAGTAATGCTGTAAAGTTGCCCAACATACGTATGTGGGGCATTCCAACTTTAATTATTTATATATACAAGCTTTACGAAATATTTTATACCACATTTCGGTTTTCAGGCATGAGCCAACAATTTCGTACGACAGTTCGAAAGCTCTTTCAAGGTTACAAGAAAACAATGCTTCCGTCGGCGCAGCACCCGCTGTCTCATCTAAAATTACCCGCACTGAGTCACCTATGCGGTAAGAGTCATTCTTCAAACATTGCTAATTTTAAAAATACACAGCGTGTTATTGTACGAGAAAAACCGAGTCGACTACCTGATTTTCATCAAAACGAACTGTCAACCATCGCAGGATACCCTGAGTTATCATGTGCTCCCGAATTGTCTACCACCCCATCACCAGATAATGAAGGCTTACCCAGCGACGAAAAGTTATTTTCAAAGACCAATCCTCCTTCGAATCTTACAAACGAACCCTGTTTATCATCATCAGTACCGCGTTTTAGCAACGCTAACTCACTTTCACCTCAAATGGCACTGTTATGCCCATATCCAAGTAGCACTAAGTCCTCTTCGCAAGAATTTATCACATTCAGCGGTTGTGAAGCTGTCAAATTGTGTTCTGTAAGCCTCGACGATTCAAAAAGGGACGCTAACAGTTGCTGTCCAACGACACACCAAGCAACTGAAACAGCGTCGCTTCACCAAACACTTATGACCATAAACGCGTCACAAAGTTTGACGGTAATTGAAAATCAAACTAATGACATAGCTAGTCGATCTGAAAAATGTTTTGATTCTTGTACATTTGTTCCCGATATTCCAAACGACCATAACAGCACAGAATATCAGCAATCGCTTAGCTGGAAGGGTGAAAACCATTCTACTCAACTTTGCATCACAGTTGCTCAGGAAAACAAAGCCGACTCAGACGCTTCGAAAGAACAAGCAACGTCTAAGCCACTTTTTTCGAACGAAAGCGGTCAACTCGTGTCAAATACTAGAAAAGACTCTGGCCAAACCAACACTGGTGATAATAATTGTACAACAAACGATGCTTTGCCCGGATATTGTCGCGAAACTTCTGATACAGGCGATAGAAAAGTGGTCGAAAATGGCAATGTAGGAAGTGAAAAAGACCAAAACGTGGATAATGAAGCTATCGGATTTTCTTCGATAAAAAGCAACAGCAGCCACGAACGTAACAACTTGGCGGATAAAAGTGATATAATCATAGACGATAAATTATATCCAAATGTTCGAAAAACTGAAAGCTTAACGTTTAATGCGACTGGGTATAATACGGACATCGCAGATACAAACATCATTCCGCCTGCTAAGGAAATAGCAAATTCTGAGAAACTAAAAAATGACGGGATAAAAATTGAAGACATAAAAGATATCACAGAACTTGGAGAACCAACAGATAAGACGATGATGCTGGCAAATGATTTGTCTGTGATTTTAAATGGATCCGGTTGCGGCGTATCACTAAACGGCGGCAGTGTTTGTTCCACAAACGATGATGAAAGCGAGGTTTTGTTGTGATTTTAAGACAAAAGATACCGTACTCGAACAAGGACCAATTCCGAAACTCAACATAAGAATGGAATCGTGGCTATAAATCAACGTTGATCTTCATATCAGATATTGAATGTATATAATGCCCCTTATTATTAATGGTAATGTTAAAAATTATAAAACTGACGGCCAATGTTACTTTTGGAGGCATGAAACAGTACATTAAAGCGTGTTCCTAAGCCTCATCCTAAGCGTTGCAAAAATGTGTTCCTAAGCCTAAACCTATGCCTAAGCCTATAATTAAAAAATGTTATTTAGAATCTAAACCTATACTGTTTTACAGACCGACCTGAAATCTGGACGCCCCTACTAGTAACATGGGACAAACTGACTATTAACAGTTTGAGTAAAAATTAACTTTTAGTGTGTTAAAATTAATTTTGCGTAGAATTTATACTATACATCTGTCACAGAATATCACTGGACAAAGAAATTACAGAAAATTATTGGTCAGGCTTACACCGGGTGAACCAGCTCACAATTACGAGCCAGAGTGTTTGTGAACGAATTGGCTCATTTAAGTATAGATTAGGACATTCAATTTTGAAAATTTTCCGAAATGTGTATTGAATTTTTCACACATGAAAGTTGGAACGGCGTAGGACGGATTTCGTAAACCGGGGCCACGGTTTATATAAAAGTGTCAAAACGGGTTGGTTATCAACTGACAACGTATACCTAAACTTCCCTGGACAAATCCAAACCCGCCATTGCAAAACTCAGCCTAAAGTTTAATATGGTAAATAAGCTATAAATGGGCCATCCACTAAATAATGCGCACAAAGATGTAAAATTTGTCCAGCTAGCTCCATAGGACCAATGTTAAAAAACGATGCTATAACCAGGGCCTGATGACATCACACACCATGTACTTTAGACGGGTTTGCCTTGGCAGTGTTCCAGGGATGTAGGCACAAAACAGAGTCCCTCGGTAGGGACTACGGACAAAAGACAGGCTCTCGCTACAGTGTTGTCTCTACGAAATATATTTTAATTTCTTTGTGCATAGTTTCTTATAAACAAATGTCTAGCAGAGTACAACCGGAGGTCTGCCTCCGGCTCCGGCAGAAAATCGGCGTCCGGCTCCGGCTCCGGCTCAGGCTTCGATAGAATTTTTGCCGGAGCTTCAGGCAATTTCGGTAGTAAAATTTTGCATAATTTTGCAAAATTTATCTGTTTTAGCGCGTTTCGTTTTACTTTTGTCACAATATTCAGGTAAGAATTTCCGAAATTTTGCAGAAAATTAGCGTAAGACTAAACAACTTAACCACATATTGCAGATATTGTCTAAAATTAACTAATTAACAATCATTTTTACTGCTTAATTTTACCTCAACTCTGGGTCCGGCTTCGGCTCTGGTATTTTTCACCTCCGGTTGCACCCTAATGGGCAGCAATAGTCAATTCGAAAATAGTGTCTTGTTTATAGTGTGTGGACAATATGCGCTATGTGTAATGTGATCCTACCGACAATGGAGATCCTGTAAGCAGGATATCTGTGTTGTCCCTGGACTCTGCAAAGAGACTAGTTGTAAATATAACGTCCTTAACAGAGTTGTTAAAAACTATCTTGTGAAATAGAAGTCATATCTTTGCCCCACAGACTTGATTGCGCCATGATGTCCGTCAATCAAACCCAAGGTTACCAAAACTATTGCAGCCTTACAAACGTATGAATAAAGTATTCCTGATGTGTACCTTCGATTTCTTTTAAAAAATCAGTCATCAATGTCGTATTTTAGTATATCCCAGGATGTAACTGGATATCTGTTTCCGGTAAGAATCGGCGTCCACCTTCGTTACTGTTATTGAAGTATCGGAATTTTGCTATATTTATGCTTCAAAATTAGTTATAAATCAGGTGCACATCTAACAGTTTTTTGTCACAGATGTGCTGATATTGGTCTATAAGAAAAAATTACGAAATTTATCCAAAATCTTAAAAATTTTGGTACGTCCGCGGATTTTCTTTAATCTTAGAAAGCCAAGCAGGGTGTAACCGGATATCCGTTTCCGCTTTCAGTGAAAATCGGTCTGTTTTGTGTTTTGTTTTAATGTTCAAAATTAGATATAAATCACGTATACCTATGTCTACAATTTTCGGTTGTCAATATGCTGCAATTGTTTGAAAGGAAGTATAAAAATTATGAAATTCCTTCAGAATTTTAAAAATTTCGATATACCCGAAATTCATTCTTTCGAAATTTAAAAAAACGGGTGAAGATATCCATTTATTCTTGAAACATATATGCTCCAATATCCGCTTTCAGTTTACAGTTTCCCGTATTTTCATTACAATTCGTTTCCATTTGCGTATACTATCCGTTCGCACCCTGAAGTCCAGTGAATATTTGCGTGTGCCAATTGTATTTCCAAAAAATAAAAAACCTTTAAAGATTTTGTAGTTCTGTATTCGTTTTTACGTCCCAATGTATTTCCCCTGGAATTCAAGTTTTACAACAGGCTTAAAGTTTAAAATTCAATCATTTTGACAAGAACACAGTTCCGATTCGAGTATTTATCCCACTGCAAATCGGTAGTAGAAGCTGTAAACTATTAGTATCTGCCACCATCAGCTTATACTGGCAAACCAAAACTTACTGGCGACATTTGATTTTATACAGCCAAATCTAACTTTATACAGGCAAATCTATAGTCAATATGGAAATATAGCCATGTTTCTGCAACTCCGATCCGTTTTAGTTCAAAACATAGTGTGGTCTTTTGTCTGCAATTGTAGTTACAACTTTTCAGCACCTTAATTTTTGCGGTTCCTGCGCATCACGACATGTCAATTGTAAACTGTTTTATACAACAACTCATCGACTGACAGCATGTTTCCTAGGGTTCAAACCTATGACAATGGCTTAACTTATCACACCTTGCACAACTTAATGTAGAACATCGTTGTTCTTTTATAGCATTAATAAATTTTGCATATGCATCTATTTGTTGTAATCGTTGTGTAATGAAATCATTCAATGTTATTCCACAGTATTTACATAGCTAAGGCGTAGTTGTAAGGGGAACGAGATGTTTCTGAAAGCATTACTTCATCGATGTACCTAGTACAAAATTTTATTAGCAAAACGCTTCGAATTGTTTATCTTAACTTTTTAAGTGGTGCGTTGTTTGAGGAAGCACATTCTATTCATATGCCACGGTCATCGGCGTTTACCGTAATCGTGTTTTGAACATACTGATGACAAATTTAAAGGAATGGGTTCAGAAAAATAGATTAGATAGATATACTTTTGCATTTAAATTTAAATCGATTTTCACCCGCATCCGAGTTCTGTTTTAACCTCATCCCTGAACGGCTCCTCTATTTTTTCACACCCTGCAAGTACGAAAATAAGTTATGTTGAAA
>JASANG010002106.1:0-39037 GCA_030248215.1 Enoplolaimus lenunculus
GGGAGGGTTCAATAAACATTTACCGGCCGCGTTTTACTAAATCAGAGCGATAAGCATACATCGAGGAAAGAACTATACAGGATACAGGCTTAAGTCAAAATCACGAACTTCTCACATGTCCCATCTGTCCCAAGTGTCACAAGTGTCCCATCTGTCCCAACTGTCCCAAGTGTCCAATCTGTCCCAACTGTCCCAAGTGTCCCAATTGTCCCAGCTGTCTCATCTGTCCCAACTGTCCCATCTGTCCCAACTATCCCATCTGTCCCAACTGTCCCATCTGTCCCGCTGTCCCATCTGTCCCAACTGTCCCAACTGTCCCATCTGTCCCAGCTGTCCCAACTGTCCCATCTGTCCCACTGTCTCATCTGTCCCAACTGTCCCGCTGTCCCATCCCATCTGTCCCAGCTGTCCCAACTGTCCCATCTGTCCCACTGTCTCATCTGTCCCAACTGTCCCGCTGTCCCACCTATATTTTTGAATGTACTCCTGGTACATTGCTGTCCCGGGAAAATGGGACGGGCACTCCTGGTACATTTCTGTCCCGGGAAAATGGGACGGCCTTTAAAGTAACATTGGCCATTCAGCTAATGAGGGGACGTGAACTTCTTCGATTAAGCTTCCAGATATTACGTAACGTGATATGGTCTGTTTTACTTCAGGTCAGATTCTGTGCAATGATATACTGGTGCTTCATTTAGTTGGGTTTCAAATTTTGTTTCTAGGAACTTTTTGAGGGTAGCAGGGTGACCGCTACGGTCCTCATTTCTGCAGCTGGCTACTATATTTGTACCAGTTGAGTTTCCTTGTTTTGTGTTCTTCAGCTATACGGTGCTGGATAGTTCACCCGGTTCTGCTTGATCCGGTATCACAACAATTCGACGACCGTTAAAACTTGTAATCCGAAATTTTACCGACTGAACAATTCGTCGGCTACCATTATACTAAAGGCTTAGGTTTCGGCTTAGGATTTACACTTGGATTCTTCAATGATATATTAATTGGTTATACGACATGTTGGGCGACATGTTGTCGGGCGTCGGTAATCGTAAATTCACTTGGATCCATCAGTGTCACTCAAAACAAACTTGTACAGTACTGACACACATATATTGAAATTTATAAACGAGTGGTAGTTATTTTAAAGTTTAGGTATTTAGAGATTGCAATAAGAGAAAACTTAAAAGTTTGTTTTAAAAATATTTTTTTCGCTTTATAGATGGCTGTTGCGTATTTTACTATGCGCTTAGAGCTCTAACAGCACGTTATATTCAGCAAAACGCAAATAGACGTAAAACCATATGCTCTTCCGTCCTCTTGTAAAAGCCAAAAAATGTTTATTCAGTGATGTTTTCGTTACGTTGTATTTTATAACGTAGACACCAGTCCTTCGTTTAGAAATTGTCAATAGAGGGCACAGCCTGCTTTATAGAAGGAGCAAGAAGAATATATTTCTCGCAGAGAATGCTTTTCATCCTGTTCATAAATTTTCTAGACAGAGGGCAAAATATTCGTAAAGATGTCGGCGTCCGCGCCAGAGTATTGCACCCTCGCGAGTTGCAGCAACGTAGACTGTTCCAAAGTTGCCTTCAGTGTTCAAGCATAAGGAAACAATTTTTCTATAAAACGATGCTGCGAAGTGTTTAACAATTGAGAGCCGAAACATGATAACCTCGCGGTGAATCATTTACTCGTCATAGCTTAAGTGATGTTTCATTATAATATTTGAACGTCTGAAGGCAAAACGTTTCGGCAATTTCCTGTATTGAAATCATTTTATTTATTAAAAAAGCTATTGAAATACTAGAAAATTTAAGTGTTTACCTAAATTACACCTGTATGCAAAGCTGACATGCAGTTAAATTTTAACTGTATCTGAAATATTTCTTGTTGGCAGGATCAAAGCGTACTTGTGTTTTAATATTTTCAATAGGAAGCTTATACTCCCTAAAACGGGTATCCGTAATAAGCGCATCAGGGGAAAAAGTCAGTGCTATTTACAATTTTATGTCTCGTTTAAATGCGCACGAACTTTTGCATCAGATTGCCAGCATTCATTTGTATTTACTATATAAGCAATGAAGTTTTCATAGAATATTTATAAATACAATGAGATAGGTTGTAGAGGTAGAAACAACGTTTTTGTGACTATCGTTGTTTGCACTTATAGGGAGTAGCCACGAGTTGATTTCGAAGGGTTCCTATTATATTTATAACTATTTTGCAGGTTTCGGAACGAGCCGAGAATTTTTTTACTTTAGGATGAAGCAGAGCAGGTAATTTTAAAAGATCTTTACGTACTTTTTGTCGCCACCTTGAAATGTCGGGTATATATTCTCGGACCAGGACGGTTGCTCAAAAATTAGTTTTATGCGTTAGCGTTAAATATTAATATATATACGCAAACACACGCATATATATAAATATATATATATATATTATATTATATATTATATATTATATATCAAGTTTCCAAGTCGGTAAAATTACTCTAATTTTGGACATAGGTTCACAAATAGGTTTCTGGCATACTGCAGAGACCCGAATAGGAGGGGTCCATATTTTGAGTCCCAATCAAAGGAGTCGGTGTTGCTATTGAAGGTCCGTGTGAGAAGTTCGTGATTTTGACTTAAGCCTGTACCCTGTATCGCCTGTTATGTCCTTTCCTCGATGTACGCTTATCGCTCTGATTTAGTGAACGCGGCCGGTAAATGTTTATTATAAATCCCAACCCAAAACCCGTATAGCACGAAATATTCAATGTTTAATACCAGCAAATTACAGGTTATGCAATTTAACTGGCAACCCGAGCCGGAATCCTTAAAGCCGACGCCTGAATCTGGTTTAATCCCTAAACCGTGATTAGAGTCCATAACTGGCATTCATTTTTAATTGTAGTGCATAAATGACTCCAGGACCAAATAAAGTTGAGTTCGAAACTTTAAATCTTATTTAAGTTTTGAAAGTACATTTCTAAGTATAAACTTGCATTTTCGCTCAAGGCTTTGATACTAGACTAATACACTTTTAATTCAGCGGATAGTTGCAATACCGCTTATATATCAGTAACGAAGGGCGGCGGCGGATTGCTGTTTAACAATAAATAAAAGTCCGTAACCGAATCATAGGGAGTACCCTCTAACGAGGCTCATTAAATATCAGTCTTTCCTTCTCTTATTCGGCTCACTACAGTAAATTAATCCGAAACATTGCAGGTCGCAGGTTAAACTTTTAACGCGGGTATACCCGCAGGTAAGAAATTCATATTTGCATGGGTAAAGCGCGGGTCGGGTGAAAATTTTTTACCCACTTCCAACTCTGTTAGAGATACGTACTGTAGTAACCCGAATAAGAAGGGAGACTGGTATTTATTTGATCTCTCCAGAGGGTACCCCCATTGTTATTCGGTTACGGGCTGTTATTTATTTTTAACCTACGTTCGGCCGCCCTTCAATACTAATATATATCCGGTACTACAATTATCCGCTGAATTAAACGTATTTGTCTTGCGTCAATAGGTTGTGCGATAAAATACAAGGTTATTCTTAGGAATGTACTTTCAAACTTTAAGTACGCTTTAAAGCTTCGAACTCAAATTATTTGGTCCTGGATTCATTTATGCGCTACAATTAGAGTTAGTTGAGCGAGAAACCCTTTAATAATATTAACTTGAAGACACCGTATGCAGCCTGCCTGGGTTTTGCTTTTGACTGGGCCACGCAAAAGGTTTCTCAGCGTTTACGTTGTACAACTTCTGCAAAAAATGTATTTGAATAATATTGATATGCTTGGGCTGTTTCATTTGTTGTGACGGTATACCTCATCCTTAAGTGCGAAATTGGTGGTTTGCAATTTACCAATTTTCGATTACGCCTCAAATATAACGAAAACTTTCAATTACTGTAGTGACCATAATAAGACAGGGACTGATATTTATTTCGCCTGTCCAGAGGGTACCCCCTTGTTATTTGGTTACGGTCTGTTATTTATTTTTAACCCACGCTCCGCCAACCTTCTATACTGATATATATCCGGTACTGCAACTATCGGTTGAATTAAACGTTTATTTCTCTTGCGTCAATAGCTTGAGCGATCATGCAAGGTTATACTTTGGAATGTACTTTCAAAATTTAAGTACGCTTTAAAGCTTTGAACTCAAATTATTTGGTCCTGGATTCATTTATGCGCTACAATTAGAGTTAATTGACATTTATGGACTCTAATTATTCCTTAGGGACTCTATCCCCTTACGGACTCTTGTTAGGGATACGGACTCCTATTGATTCGGACTCAAAATGGGGACCCCTCTTATTACCCCCTATTATTCGGCTCAATACAGTATGTCAAATTGAATGCAATGACTTGTTTGTTCAGCAGAGCTGCAAAACCTTTGGGATAATTCGCCCTAGTGCGAATGAGATAAATCAAAGCGCAAAGACTTTTCTCAAATTTCTACCTCTGCAAAAACTTGGATAAAAAAATTGCTTAAATATTTCTCACCGAAAAATGAAATTGTGCTTAAGTTTTCCATGTGAATTTTACATTTTTCTACAAAATTATTCCTACCAATATATGTCAAAAACGATGCCGCGGCTACTCTCACTCATTACACCTTCAAGGGCACCTCAGGTATCTGGAGGCGCCCCGAAAGAAGCGATCAACCGTGCCAGTGCAAAATCTTCTGTTTCAGGCCAACCCAACCGTTACTCATGTCTATGGGTCTTCCCGTTGGCGAGGTTTCTTTCAACATTTTTTATATGGGCCAGGTAGTCAGAAATTATTAGTTTCGCCTGTGACATCGGCTGTGCAAATTCATTTTTTCCAACTTTTTGATATTTATTCTGCTGAAATCTAAATCAATATGATTTCCGAAATTAATTCTATTTTAAAATTCATAACAATGCATTGGTTGAAAGCCCCGAACTTTACAACTATCCTTGCAATACGTGTTCTAAGTACAATATTTAAAAAAACTAAAATTCTTCATATTTCAAAAACACAATCCGCGTTTCTAATAACACAGTTTAGAATTAGCGGATCATAAAAAGTGTTAATGTAATTGATTTTTCAGTTGTGGTACGAGCGACTCGGAAAATATCGTAAAGCACTGCTCTAAACCATTCCAGTAGTAGCTATAATATGCTTAATAATCATTACATATGCGATTGTCTTCCCCATTTTCTTTATCTTATAAATTGATTGATTGGAGGACTAAGAAATGCCAACAGGCGATAACTTGAGTTTTGTGCCTTTATCTTCACCGCGTCGAGTACTGCGAAAACCACTCGATTTGACGCATGACGCGCTATGGAAATTTGGTTCGTATAGTAGCAGCAATCAAACGGACGCACCAAGACGAAGGACGCAACCTTCTCCGTCGCGACTGCAACCGCTAACTGGTGCAGTTGATATAAATGCTAATTCAAGTTTACAAGCAGAGTTCGATAATGATGGCTTTTCTCACTCTTCCAGCAGGTCCCGATCCCTCTCACGTTACCAGGGGTTAAACTCTCGTTCGATAGAGAACAGTACATCTTCAACTCGCCGAAGACAGCATACGCCACATCGTTTGCTAAGTAATGGTCCGTTAGTGTCTCCTAGTGGTTATAATTATGGTTGCGAAGTCATAGAAAACGGTACGAATTTCAGTATCTATCTACAGATAGTGTGGATTAGAATTGACCTACTGTATTGACTCGAATAAGAGGGGGGTAACAAGAGGGGGTTCCCATTTTGAGTCCTAGTTAATAGGAGTCCGTATCCCTAATAAGAGTCCGTAAGCGGATAGGGTCCCTAAACCCTAATTGTAGCGCATAAAAGACTCCAGGATCAAATAATTTGAGTTTGAAAATTCATAAGTATAACCTTGTATTATCGCTCAAGCTATTGAATCTAGATAAATGATCGTATAATTTAATGGATAATTGCAGTATGGGATATATCAGTAACGAAGGGCGGCGGAGCGTGCGTTAAAAATAAATAACAGTCCGTAACCGAATAACAAGGGAGGGGGTGCCCTCTGGAGAGGCCAAATAAATATCAGGCCCCCCTCCCTCTTATTCGGGTCACTTCAGTAAGTTGACACTATAAAATAACGAAACTATTACTAAAGTTAAACTACCTTACAATATTTTATAAGACCGTTTGTAAAATTGCAATGAAATTGCAAATGCAACAGAGCTGGATATTGCCAGGACAAGTTGAGCTTAACTGAGTTTTTATTTTGTATAAATTACTTTTCAGACATTATCTTCGCTGCGCTAAAATTCTTTATCTTATAGACTACAAAAATAAGTCAAGTTGAGTGCCATGAGGTATCAAATGAAGAAATATCTGTTTTGGTACAAAATTCTAATATAAAATTTTGTAATGTGTCGATTTGGTGGGTAAATTCCAACCCCTGGTTTTCCCTATGGACAATGCTTCTCTGTGCTTCAGCCCGGCTTTAGACGAAGTGTAATGGATCGATTCTTAGATACTTCCTTTTCCAACCTAGGTGTTTGAATTATGGCAGTCTACCGGTAGAGCAACGGGCGAAATTTTTGATTAAAATATCAGCAAACACCAAATATTTAACTGAACTAAACTTATGAAATGTACAGAAGCAAAAATTTGTAAAGATACCGCATTTATGTCGTTCCAGCTGGTAATAACTGCTAGTTTAGCTTTGCTCTTTACATTTTGTTTTTTTTCAGACCAGTCACTTGTAAACGGCATTGCTCATCAGTTAGTCAAACAACAACCCAAACAAATAGCGCAATCTGAGCAGTCAACTGAGATTAACAGCAACAAGGACGACCGTCAACAACAGCAGCAACAACACCAACAAAAGCAACAGCAGCAGCAACTTTACACATCTACGTATCAGCCAGCTCACGAGATGACGGCAAATTCATTAGCGCTGTTTCGCCTTGGTGCCTTAAATGAAATTTCAGATATCAATGGATTTATTTACTTAAGTGGTATTCAACCACTACGACTAGACCGATTACGTGCGAAGAAAATTTCACTCATCATCAATGCTACAATGGACGAACCTACGGTGTATCTGCAGGGTATTGATAGCATGAAAGTTCGCGTACAAGATAGTCCAACAGCTGCGCTCGGTGTGTATTTTGACCAGGTAAAAAATAAAATTTTGCCAACTTCCTGTTTCCATGTAATTAGAAATCAAGACATTTCCTTCTACGAAAAACTCTACACGTACTTAGATTTGTATACCTGACCAAGTACATGTTGTTTTAACAAGCAGCCTTAGCCAAGCTTTTTAACACGGAACACCTGTAATTTAAGTAGCTTCCAGAAGGGAGTTCCTGTAGCTCAGTTTCGGTTTTGCGATAATCAAAAGTAAACACGCTGCATTTAAGGCTCTAGTTTTCGCAGCAGATTTATAAGTCATTTGCAACTATTCTTCATGTGTCGTCTCCGCTATAGTTAAACCTACCACTTTGTAAATTGGTTCGGTCTGAAAAACTGTTTGTGTGTCACGTTTTGAAGCCTTAAAATTAAAATTCAAACCAGTAGTCAGAAAAGGCCAGCTAGCTTTTCCAGAAAATTTGACTTTGTCGACGCTTATAACTCAAACTAATTTTTCTTATGCGCCTCTAAATTTTCTTTTGGTCTCCACTAATACGAGCAGTCTACAACTATAAATTTTGTTCAAAAAGCAAGCTCCAGCCACATAATCGAAATTGGTCTGCATTGCACCTGTGGTCTCTGATCTCGACAGTCCAACGCTTTATCCACTTGCCCATACGATCAAGAAATCGCGCTTATATTTCGAAAACTTCCGCATTCGGACTGTTGTAAAATTGGTACCTCTACACATAAACTGTTAATAATAGAGATGGCCTTCAGGCCGTCTCAACATTGCAGTTTCAGGCTCTTATAAGCAAGAAGAGTATGTTACTGCAGTGTAGAAAAATGTGCTATCCAATGGTAAAAACACATGCTTTCATAGCTGTAATATTTAACTGTGTGTAGCACCTTTCGCCAATTAGTGATATAACAACAGCGGATCGCAAATATCTTACAAGACGTTGAACTGAAATGTGCAAGACGTGCTATATTGCAAACCACATCATTCTATAGTTTCCAGCCTTAGCAGACATCTGAGCATTTGATAAGTGCTGCACACATTTAAGGGTATATGTATGATGTGGAATACGTCATCATTTGTTAACTGGGCATAATATAGCGCGACATTTTGGCGCTTTATAGGTCGCAGATCGAATTAAAAAAGAAAAAGATGCCGGCGGCAGAGTACTTGTGCACTGTGTGGCTGGAATAAGCCGTTCAACATCTTTAGTATTGGCGTACTTAATGAAGTACGATAATATTACACTACGTGATGCGTTTCTTCGTGTCAAAGCAGCTCGGCCAATAGTTCGTCCAAATCCAGGATTTTGGCGTCAACTTATCGACTACGAGCGACGAACATTAGGCAAAAATTCAGTTCACTTAGTTCCGTCAAAATTTGGTAACGACACTGTTCCAGACGTTTACACCGACCAAATTGCCAACGGTTCATCACGGTCGCTCACTAGAAACACGGCTAAATCTGCAAGCACTTCTTATTTGACCAGTAGTTCTTTGTGTCCTCCTACGCAAACAGGTTATTCTCGAAATCATCATAGAAATTCACTCGCTTCAAAGAAACCGCTATCACCTAAATCAGCCGTGAGTCCAATGAGCTCTAGCCTCAGCTCGAGCCTGAATAGCACTGGCAACAATTATAGATTATATTCGTCTGGCATCTTATCCAAACACAATCATCACAATTTATCTGATGATAAATTAGTAATTTCTTCTTCGTCAAAGCCGCCGATCAGCCCAAATAGTGGACAAAATTATATATCATCAAGATATCTGAGCAAAAATCAAAATTCATATTCGGAAAATGGTGTTTCTAGTAGTACGTCGTCGACAAATTACTGGCATCAACCTAAACTATCGCCAACCTTGCCTCATAATTCAGTGTCGTCTTTAGGAATGCCAACTGAAAACCATTCCGCAATTTCCACACGAAATGCGCCGAACTTTTCTTCAAATTCCGGCGGGTCTTCTCGCAATTTTAACGATTCGAAATCATCATTTTTAATTAGCAACAGCATTCCGTCATCGACTGGCTTGCTGAATAACAGAGGATTCAGAACTTCAAATTCGCCTTTAGGACCTCATCGTACTTTTACAATCAGTCCTGTATATGAGTCCAGATTGCCAAACAAATTAAGCCACTCTAGCGGACCAAACACCGTTGTATGCCCACTTTCATCGCAGCTGTATTTCAGTGATCTATTGTTTTCAAAGAACTAAAACTATGTTTTGAAGCTGAATTTAGTTTAAATTCCGAATTTATCACTACTTTTGGGGCATTATCACTATATCTTTAATCTGGTCAGTGCCAGCAGCAAAACTAAAAATGCTTTGTTAAATATGTTAGTTTCGTGGCCGTAATATGAAAGAAGATACGCGCTATACTACTTTTTTAAAATATAAATTGTACTCGTTGGTTACACATCCGTAATACAAAAAATTTAATTTTTGGCATGGAAAAGCCAATACAATAGCTTCAAAACTTCGTAGTAATGCTTTTTTTACTTTATATCTTTTAAAGTTTGCAAAATCGTAGCTACAACAACTGCTAAGTGTTAAAAAACCCTAATTTGTTTTTATATTGAACATTTCAAAACACAACATAACATGTATGGCCCATTTAAGGGGCGTCTAGGCTCCTGGTGGTCTATGAAAATGTAGGTTTAGATTTTAGATTGCATTTTTTGCTTAAGTTTCTGCTTAGGCTTAGGAACTCGTTTTTGCAACGCTTAGGCTTTAGGCTTAGGCTTAGAAATACGCTTAATCTACTGTTATGCCCCTTAAAGTAACATTAGGGTTCACATCCATGTTTAGAATTGCAGTATGAACGCTGGATCGTTGTATATGAGCATGGACAGCACACTGCAAAAAATGGTGAGTCAGATTGACTCTCTCCGAAATAGGCAGAGTCAATTTGACTAACCATTTTTACAGTGCAGCTTCCATAAATGTTTTCGATATACATATTATATACCGTGGAAATTGTTTAAAAATTGTTTAAATTGCGTTCACTGACAATACAGGCCAAAATCTTAGGTCTAACAGCAGTGAAACCAATCGACGTCTCTTCCTCTCATTGCTAAATAAAAGCAAAAATCCGCAATTGGAAAGATAAATGCACATGAAATAAGTAAATAAAGAATTTATGGTTACATTTCTGTTGGAAGATTTTGCACGTAATAGAATTATATTAAAACAGTCGTTGCCAAATAATTGTCCATGTTACTTTAAGTCTGGAACCATATTCTTGTTGTGCTATAGAAGAGCAGGCTTAAGCTTTAGAGTAATTTTTCTTATGTTTATGAAACTGAAGTCGTTTCTATTTGTGGTTTGCAGCAAATTGCACCACCGTAAAGCATTTTATATTCTGTTCGACACTAGCGTCAATATATTTAGATTGCACAAATGAAAGAAAACCTCTCCAATTTTCCAATATAAATTGAAACTTAATATGGAAATTGAATCAGAAAACTGTTTTAATTTGATTTTTCAGTGTTTTTGAAATAGCTTAAATAGGCATCCGCTGATAATATCAATTTCTTTGTCGATTTTCAAAAATGTATACTTGAGGTTAATTGAATTATTTTTTAAGTTCAGTTTGCATTTGATAGGTTTTTTAAACCCATAAGTTGGAAAAAACCGTTTTATATTTTTGCACAGCGGACACAAATTAAAATAAGCCCCACATAAGATTTATTTGAAAAGTTTCAAATTAAATATATATACCAAATAATTTTGCGCTTTCAACCGACCCTGTTTATTTTTTGTTTACGCTTATTCTGTATAATATCAAATATTCGTTTTGATTGTAAACCTCATCCCATAACTTTTAATTACTGTCTGTGAAAGCGTGAAATACTCAACCCATTTCAAAATTTTAGCAATGAGGTCGTGCAAGTGTAACTCGCGGTCCGAACTACTTAGTTTGACCTCCATCCGGCAGTAACGGATCCAGAATTTTTCAGTGGGGGAATACGTTTTGTATTCTGAAATTTCACGGTTTTAAAACACGTTTTTCTTTTTAACAATTATTTGATTGGTTAACTTTAAGTTGCGGCAGCGGCGCAAAGTGTTAGAATTCGTGGTAATTCAAACAAATCTGACGGACATATATTTGGAATATCTATAACACTTCGACGAGTTCGGAGCCGAGCCCGCGATCTACTGAATCTGTACGAAACCTAAAGAATCTATCGAAGAGCTCTGGCTTAACCAGCAAGTAAACCTGTGACAATTTCGGACCTTTTAGATATTGTTCAACTGCGCCTGGGAAATTTTCTAAAATTATGTCACATTTATTATGTAGTATTTGTCTGCTATTCTTATGTGCAGGCCACCTTTTCTTCTCAATAGTAGTAGTGTTGTTGTTGTTGTTGTTGTTGTTGTTGTTGTTGTTGTTGTTGTTGTCGTCGTCGTCGTTGTTGTTGTTGTTGTTGTTGTTGTTGTTGTTGTTGTTGTTGTTGTTGTCGTTGTGTGGTACTTAAGTTTCTTCAGTATCTTGTACACTAATATATAAAAAAGTATTATAAAGAGTGAAGGTGTCCTGCTTACTAAAGTTGGCGAGAATGTTCTACTGGGAGAGTTAGTTGAAGTCAAGTAACAGTGGAAGCCAAAACCGCACGGGTACCCCGCCGTGGTACTTAAGGTTCTTCAGTATCCTGTAAACTAATAAATAAAAAAGTATTTTTAAGGGGGAATGTGTCCTGCTAACTAAAGTTGGCAAGAATGTTCTACTGGGAGAGTAGTTGAAGTCAAGTAACAGTGGAAGCCAAAACCGCTCGGGTCCCCCGCCGTTGTACTTAAGTTTCTTCAGTATCCTGTACACTAATATATAAAAAAGTATTATAAAGGGTGAAGGTGTCCTGCTAACTAAAGTTGGCGAGAATGTTCTACTGGGAGAGTTAGTTGAAGTCAAGTAACAGTGGAAGCCAAAACCGCACGGGTCCCCCGCCGTTGTACTTAAGTTTCTTCAGTATCCTGTACACTAATATATAAAAAGTATTATAAAGGGTGAAGGTGTCTTGCTAACTAAAGTTGGCGAGAATGTTCTACTGGGAGAGTTAGTTGAAGTCAAGTAACAGTGGAAGCCAAAACCGCACGGGTACCCCGCCGTGGTACTTAAGGTTCTTCAGTATCCTGTAAACTAATAAATAAAAAAGTATTTTTAAGGGGGAATGTGTCCTGCTAACTAAAGTTGGCAAGAATGTTCTACTGGGAGAGTAGTTGAAGTCAAGTAACAGTGGAAGCCAAAACCGCTCGGGTCCCCCGCCGTTGTACTTAAGTTTCTTCAGTATCCTGTACACTAATATATAAAAAAGTATTATAAAGGGTGAAGGTGTCCTGCTAACTAAAGTTGGCGAGAATGTTCTACTGGGAGAGTTAGTTGAAGTCAAGTAACAGTGGAAGCCAAAACCGCACGGGTCCCCCGCCGTTGTACTTAAGTTTCTTCAGTATCCTGTACACTAATATATAAAAAGTATTATAAAGGGTGAAGGTGTCTTGCTAACTAAAGTTGGCGAGAATGTTCTACTGGGAGAGTTAGTTGAAGTCAAGTAACAGTGGAAGCCAAAACCGCACGGGTACCCCGCCGTGGTACTTAAGGTTCTTCAGTATCCTGTAAACTAATAAATAAAAAAGTATTTTTAAGGGGGAATGTGTCCTGCTAACTAAAGTTGGCAAGAATGTTCTACTGGGAGAGTAGTTGAAGTCAAGTAACAGTGGAAGCCAAAACCGCTCGGGTCCCCCGCCGTTGTACTTAAGTTTCTTCAGTATCCTGTACACTAATATATAAAAAGTATTATAAAGGGTGAAGGTGTCTTGCTAACTAAAGTTGGCGAGAATGTTCTACTGGGAGAGTTAGTTGAAGTCAAGTAACAGTGGAAGCCAAAACCGCACGGGTACCCCGCCGTGGTACTTAAGTTTCTTCAGTATCCTGTAAACTAATATATAAAAAAGTATTATAAAGGGGGGAGGTGTCCTGCTAACTAAAGTTGGCGAGAATGTTTTACTGGGAGAGTTAGTTGAAGTCAAGCAACAGTGGAAGCGAAAACCGCACGGGTACACCGCCGTGGTACTTAAGTTTCTTCAGTATCCTGTAAACTAATATATAAAAAAGTATTATTAAGAGGGGAGGTGTCCTGCTAACTAAAGTTGGCAAGAATGTTCTACTGGGAGAGTAGCTGAAGTCAAGTAACAGTGGAAGCCAAAACCGCTCGGGTCCCCCGCCGTTGTACTTAAGTTTCTTCAGTATCCTGTACTCTAATATATAAAAAGTATTATTAAGAGGGAAGGTGTCCTGCTAACTATTAAAGTTGGCGAGAATGTTCTACTGGGAGAGTTAGTTGAAGTCAAGTAACAGTGGAAGTCAAAACCGCACGGGTCCCCGCCGTGTTACTTAAGTTTCTTCAGTACCCTGTAAACTAATATATAAAAAAGTATTATTAAGGGTAAAGGTGGAGTTTTAGTTGAAGTCAGGTAACAGCGGAAGCCAAAACCGCACGGGTACCCCGCCGTGGTACTTAAGTTTCTTCAGTATACTGTAAACTAAACGTGTGTTCTGGATTATATGCCAAACTATATCGTATTACTATTCAGACGGAACGAATTTGTTGGCTGCAACACAGCACACGTGGTGAGTATTTAACAAGAAACAATAGTGTTGTATAACTCACATTTTAGACTTAGGGTTTCGCTATACTTTGTTGACATCCGGCGCAATCCGTCACCCCTCCGGCGTCATCCGTCGCCCGTCCGGCGCCATCTGTCACCCGTCCAGCGCCATCTGTCACCGTCCGGCACCATCCGTCATCCATTCGTCACCCGTCCGGTGCCATCCGTTACCCGTCCGTCGCTCGTCCAGCGCTGTCCGTCACCCGTACAGTATAGTACGATATAATGTATGGTACGAAAGGTGACGCACGGTGACGAACTGCCCCGTACGGGTGACGGACGCGTGCCGTACGGATGACGGACGATGACGGACGGCGCCGGACGTCAAGTAAAGCAGCACCCTTAGTAGGTTTTGTAGTTTTGGGGAAAATATCCAGAACTAATGTAGAGTGTTGCCAAACTTCGTTTAAGCTGGAAATGTATAACTGCGCAAAGGCAGTAAATTGCGTTAACAACGCTGTAAGGTAAAAAGACTTCTCTGGTTTCCCATGTTCTTCGGTTTGCAATGTTGATACAAAGGTCTTGGGTTTCCCCATATTCCTTGGTTTGACACTTATATAAAGTGTTTTTAGGTACAGAATCTGATAAATCCGTCAAAGCTGTTTTTAATAACAGCAGCAATCAAACTTCTCAACAATACTTATCTGATTGTGACGATGCGCCACTGAGCCAGTCATGTTTTAATTAGTGATGGGTATCGGATATTTTTTCGTATCCGGATATCCGCCAATTCTTGCCCGATATTTATCCGGATATCCGGATATTTATCCGGATATCCGGATATCCGCAATGAAATTTTCCATTTCGGATATCCGAAACTCGATTTTGCATTTTCTGTCCCAACTGTCAACTATCCCCTCTGTCCCAACTGTCCCATCTGTCCCATTGTTCCAAACTGTCCCATCTGTCCTAACTGTCCCATCTGTCCCATCCTTCCCAACTGTCCCATCTGTCCCATTTGTCCCGACTGTCCCAACTGTCCCATCCGTCTCAACTGTCCCATCTGTCCCGTTTGTCCCAACTGTCCCATCTGTCCCAACTGTCCCATCTGTCCGAAGTGTCCCAACTCCTGTTGCAAATATCACAATCAAGGTATACATTTGTGCAGTACTATCTGTTATCATAAAATTCACACATATGTGGCGGCATAATACGGGCGGCAAAATATGTGCTATTGAGTATAAGCTATGATATGGTAATTCAGTAAGAGCGCTTTTGATTGGGGAGCGTACAGAACACGCAGACAAGGAAAAATGTGTAACCGATGCTACGGCACACCGTGAAGAGAAAGGAGATTTTATGTACGATTACGCATACGTTTGCGCTTGACCTTCGGAGTACATTATACTAAAGACACTGCAACATATATTTCTTTTGATTTAAAGCAGTACTGTTTGTATATTTAAAAAATACAGGATATAATGCGTCATCCACTTTATCTTGTGCCCGCTGTGTGGAAATTTGCAACGCCAATTTCCAAATACGGTTTTTAAAAATCATAGTAGCTGGAAATTGGGTTTTTGAAATTTTCCAATTTCCCACTTCTGCAAAATGCAAAACCCCAAGTGGTAAATTGGTAAATCAATTTAAATCAATTTCCTACTAGGGGATTTTAAAACAACGCAAATGGGAAATTGAGATATTTGTACAATTCAATTTCCTTTATCCATCAAAAATTTTATGTCAAAAGGGAAATTGAACTCAAAATTAATTTTAACCCATTTTGCGATATTTTCCCTATCAACGAAAAGAATATAAAATCTTGAAATTGTAAATTTCGATATTTTCCACCATATAATGAAAAGGAAAATGAGAAAATTTTAGAAATTGGAATTTAGAAAGGTCAGCTGAAGGTCACTCAATAAAGGAACTGTGCCGACAGGTACAAATAATATAAAATGGGGGCATAATGATGCTGGCAAAGGGGTCTATTAACAAGGAGGGTTATCCCTTAAAACATGGGCAGATTGAGGGGATACAACAGTGACGGGCGTACCCTCGAGTTTAAATGATAAACTGAAGTCGTGTATATGTTTTGAACCCCGATAGCTGTGGGACTCCACGGGACTGTTTGTAAAGCTCTAGTAAGTACGTTAATAACACTTCAAATAAGACATTGAATTACATTATCGTTTGTGGAAGCTTCTGTATTTTATGTCTATGTCAACGCCTTTTTGTTATTTGCTGACGGTTGTGCATTGGTACGCATCTTCATGAAAGGTCAATGTTTCTTGGCAGTGGCTGCAACGGTATTTAGACATATTTCAAATCAAGAGGTATGTATGCATTATCAAGAAAATTGAGAATCCATGTAACCATGAAATTTTCTCTTGGGGGCAAAATTTTTCTAGGGGGGGCTGAGTTCCCCTGCCCCCCCTTGGCAACGGGCCTGTGCCGACTCGTATTGTATTAATTCTATACACATGTGTTCGCGAATACAATCTGGGAGGGCGTGTTGTATTTTCAACTTTTTAATATTAATTTAGGTACGAAGACCCATGTGAAGATCAGGGGCGGAATGTTTTTCTGTGGGACTAGAATAGAGTAAGCTTAAGCTTTAGACAAATTTATTTGCTTGGTTTAGGCTTAGGCTAAGGCTTACGCTTTGCAATATGATCATTCTTACGCTTACACATATACGCTTAGGCTTAGGAATATGGTTATGATACTGTTCCGTTCCTGTTCTTTACATTGGCCGGTACGAATTAGGTTTTAGCGACAGTAATTGACTATGGTTTTTCTTAAAAAGTCAGTCCATTGCCTAGAACTGTTTATAGGTACTGTTTCACTTTAAATATAAACACATAGGCGAAAAAATGTTTAACATCCACATCAAACTGGTTCAATGCAAAAAACGGTGGGTCAAATTCACTCTCTCCGAAATAGATTCTACTTGACTAAACTGAGTCAAATTCGACTCACTGAGTCGCACGTTTGACTCTGCCGAGGTAAAATTTGGCTCAGTATGTGTAGTGCAGTAAAGCTTATTTCAGAGTAAATCTGACTCACCATTTTTTGCTGTTTTGTATTCATTTATTAAAATTAGAAACCTAAATCTAAAATGGTATTAAAAGTTTGGTACGATGAACAATACATTCTTGCAAGCCTAGAAACACATGTGTTCACCAATTATTTCCGTGTGAATGAATCTGAAAGAGAGTGTGTGATTTCTGCAGAATACAAAACTTCCGACCACAAAATGACTTTTGACTGTCAAATAAATCATGCGCATTAACCTGCTCCATGAATTGCCTACAAAAGTGACTCGTTTGCTAAACTGAGCGAATAATTTCAGATATTAGCAGTTAGTCAACTCAACATACGATAGGGGGCAAATAATTTGCAGGAAGGCTTACAAAAATTTCAGACGACTTAGCGAAAATGAATCTTTTTCTACGAGGCTAAATTTTTCTACGGCGGCGGGCTTAGCCCTTTGTGCTACCCCGTCTGGCTGCAGGACCAACTTCATTAAGCTTAGGCTTATACTGAGGATTATGTTTGCTCTACAGTTAAAACCCTAAAACTAACATTAGCGCAAACGGTTTACAATACGTTGAAATACTCTGCAGGCACAGCACGGAAGCGTATCAGTACATGAACATACAAAAAGAAACAGATCAAAAAGAAAATAAATTTTCAGTCAGTTTAAAGCTTATCCTGTTTATAAACCACCGGAAAATGTTACATTTAAGGTCGTCTTTTCATTTTTCGCTTAGGTTTAGACTTAAGCATTGACTTAGGAATATGTATAACCGTTTTTGTATACTCTGTGGAAACCTAACAGTACATATTATACAAGCATTAACCGTAAAAAAGCAAAATGAGTTTTAGTCAATAACAAAATTATTCTGAACTGTCATAAATTTCTTGGTCAATTTTATTTTTACTAAATATCCCGGTATACGATCGCGTTAAATACGGATCTCTTTCTTCAATTACTAAGTTCGCGCTTGGCACGTAAGCATATTCACACAGCGCATCCCAATATACACCATCTCGTTTCTGCACTAGAAACTTATTATTTGAGGATTTACAACAGTCCTGCTCTGTATTAGCGATGTTATTGGAAAAACTGCAATCGGCAATAGATATATCGCTGGAGCTAGCGCGCGTATCTAGTCCTTGGAGTTTTACTTTTGTACAGTCACGGGGTTGTTCTAAAGCTAATTTCAGTTGTTGCGCAATTGTATCGAAGTTAAAATTATCGCGACTCCAATGTTTTTTTGAATGGTTATCGATTTTTTGATGGAAACTTTCCGATGCTTCACAGTTTCCTGAGATGTCTTCATTAGAACCTGTTTGTAGCAAGCGGATATCATTTCCAAAACCAGGCATATTATCGCAAGATATTTCAGAAACCATAGCAGCATATTCCACGTCATTTTCGCCGTCTAATCTGTCGTCATGTATTAAACTCGTTTGTTTACAGTACGTGAAGTTGTTAAGACAAGTCGATTCATTTTGGTGTTGTAAAGCGTTTTGCATTTCGTTGTTAGTTTCGTTATCGCGGTTTGCATTCTTATCCAGTAGTTGTACGTGACTATGTTCTAAAATAAAGATTTTAGTATATGGTTAATAAATTGCAAAACATATCCATCACTGAAATTATGCCACGTTTTGAAGGTTTTATCATCCAACGGACACCCTTAACCGATATTATACTTGCTAAGCCAAATTATCCGTAGAATTACATTCTGGTGTAAAGTTGCTGTTTCGATTCCGTTTCCGATTCCGGTAATGCCAACACCTAAAAGCTCCTGTTATTTGGGACACACAAGCGACAAATGGAAGAGAAAACGAAGCTACTGGCCCTAACTCCCAAGTTTCTCAAACCGTTACAACCGACCTATCCAAGTTTTGGCGCAGTACAAATCTTTAGTCAAATTTTCAGCAAAGCATGCAAAAAATATGTAAACCATATTCTTGCTTTTGTCCAAATTTATAACAAAAATGTTAAACATTAGACGTTTTGTTGTAATAACCTTCTTCATCTGCAAGTTCAGCCGCAGATCCTTCGCTATCTGATGTTGAGCATTCATCCGCCTTTTTAGGTTTGCAAATTACACTAGCTTTTTTGTTGGTTTTATCCGAATTTAACTGTCGTCGTTTCTCTAGAATTTAAAAAAGTTAACAATTTAAGAAATGTCAAACATATATACTGAGATGCGGTAGCGATGTTCGTCAGTGCGAACGGATATTTGTTCTCTTAATTCATCAATAATTTACTGAACAAGTTACAAAACCGCTGGCTTCTAAGGTAAAGTACATCCGCCTAACAACTATTTGAAATTATACAAATTATTGTTTGTCTTGCGCAAAGCAAGCGCTAAATTTCTCATACACAAAAATCAAAATCATACTATTTTTGTGCAATGCCCATAAACGGTTAATCTCTCGGCTTGTTTCTTCTAACGTTAACATGCAGGAACGTGCCAGACGAACACAATCACTGTGCGGATGTCTATCGCTGGCAATTGCGTCGTCAAAATGCTTTTTAATTTTAACCGATGGATACTGCAGTACTTGGCAATCGACATTTTGCATAGCAGCAATCACAGCACGTTTTGCTATTAAAACACAACCAAAAAAGCAATGGAAACATTGGTAGGTTATCACAATTCATGCAGTTAACACTTAAGTTTATGACAACTTGAGCTGTTAGTAGAGTGACTACTAAGCTGTAAGTTCTAGCGACTGGCGCTATTAAGACTTGCGCATAATTCACGATTTCAATTCTGTCTTACAAAAAACTGTATGAGTTGTCACCCCATCAGATTTTGAATCTCAGTTATTGAGTGAAGCTAGAAATGTGTCTATCTATACAATACTTTCAGTGATTCAAAAACTTTTACAGATAGAATAGAAAGCTTGTTTCATTTAATCTGCTCATAATTGAAGACAGATTTAGACAATCCAAACGAATTCTGGATGCATTAATCTGCTCTGCATTACATAACGCTTACCTGGTAAGAAATGCCCTCTGCAACTTCCTTTACATTCCAAACATTGCTCACCCCACTTTCTGGTTGTATCAGGCACGGGCCAGACTTGTCGGAAGACATGTGGTCCGCCGATAAACCAGTGCATCTCTAAAAAAATCTGAACTTTTTAGCGTTTCCGCCTGCAACTAATGCTAAGCTGAACTCATACCGACTTTGCAGATAAAGACAACAATAAACATTAGCCAGTTTTACAGCAATTTATAACTTAGTGACGTAATACAGAAACGTAAATTTGACATTGCTTGGTTTTGGAAAACCGTAGTGACGTTTTACGTAATATTTATACAGCACAAACATGTGTAAGTAAGTTTCCAAGTTGTTCACTAAGGTACATATTTACCGCACAACCGCGTTTTATAACACAGATTTTGACCAAAATTAACTTCATCTATTCTGTTGCGAGAAAATGGAATATTGGTAAATACCACCATTTAATTATCTTTAATGAAAATTTTTGAAGCCAGGAACAGCAGATTGAAAATGATTTTCAACTAATGCTATTGGTAGAGGAAATACGTTCGGTTGCGCGCTAACTTACATAAATATTTTGCACGACTCAGAACGCATGTAGTCTTGGCATACCGGATGAGGACAGTCATGGTTTTCTCCACAGCATAATTTTAATCCGTAGAAGTATTTTGCATCTTTTGCCCATATTCGGTGATGCGTTTGAATGTGTTCCGCTTTTTGCAATATCTTCCACGTGTTTGGGTGCGATTGCATGCATTTGTTTTTTGCTGCCTTAGTGCCTTTCAAAAACGTCCTAACTACCTTGCGCGTTAATACCTGTTTTGCCCCAAAAACGAATTGAAAGTTTGTCTTGCCGTATTTAGCAGATTTTACGTGGTCAATATACATTTCGCCCGCGAGTTTGCTGTTTGCTTCCAAAATTTTTGTTCCCATTGGCGTTTCAACATAGTCGTTGTGCTCCAACAGATTAGAGGGAACAAAAAATTGGGCCTCCGCTTCTTTTAGTACGCCGTTTACGCGCTCCACATCATTGCGAAACGAGCCACCCGGGTAACGAGTAGTAAGTATTGTCACGACATGCCCTTTTTTTAAGTGGTCCACTGCTAACAATATCCTCACTTCTGCCTTGTTTGGTGCCTCGTTAGGCCCACCGTCGCGGCGGTACAACCACACCTTAAACCGCGCGGGATTATCAAGGGCTTCTTGTTCCACAAGTTAGTAATCTGCGTAATGTTGGGCAGCGCTCTTGTCATAAAGAGCTTTAGGCTTAACCACTCCAACTACTTTTTGAGCGTGGTTGAGAGATTTTGGAATTAAATAGTTAGAAACTTGGATTGTAGACGGATAAGTGTTTTGGTAATCCACTCGCGTAGTGATATTAGGTTCACCAGCTACTATTAGAACCGGAAATTGGTTATGGGTGACAACAGTGTCTAACCGTATGGCAGCGGCGTCATCCATTGCCACTTGAATGGCTACAGAACACTTTGGTTCCATATAATCCTTTATGCTATAATATGCATTGCTCAAGTACTTATCTACCGATGGTTTGATTGTGAATGCTCTACGGGCGCGATTGAAACGCAAATCCACCTCACCATAATGTCGGTGACCAACATTTCTCAATTTGTGTCGTTTAGAACACAAATAAAACACAGTACTACGAGATATTTTGGTCGTTTTGTAATATTTGTGCAGATACTGCTGAATACTTTTTAAAGTCACCTTTTGAGACCGTTCGTATTTGCCTTTCCGTCTGAAATAAACTACATATGCTCCAGAACGTCTCCATCTATCAGCACCGATATTGTTACGCCTCACAAAATTCTCGATAACTTCTCCGATGTTCGGAAATTTTTTAAGATATTTACGTTGTGCATTTGGCCGCGTAATTTTTTGGGTTTGAAGCAGGTTGAAAGCCGCTATCTTTTGCCTCTTAATTTGTTCAATTGACATATTGCAAAACTGTTTTGCTGCAAGCGAAATTGTGCTGTCACTTTCATTGCAAAGTAACTGTTTTATTTTTTGCCCTTCGCGTGCACTGTATTCATTTGTTATATCAATGTCAAACTCAGGGTGACCAAGCCCATGGACAAATTCTTTTATAGATTTTGGAACACTTATTTTGTTTCTGAGCGCGTACGATAATAGTTGCGAGAAAATAACTCGAACTGAGAGGCGACTGTCGCCGCCAACAGCATCTGCAATGTCAGAATTACTGAACCTCGCCCAGTGTTTCATAGAATGAGCTAATTTTATAATACGCTTCGACCGGGCAAGTTCATCCGGATTTAAAGTCTGGTTTAATTGTCGAACAATTTGCGCAGCTTTCTGAACAATAGATTGTTCCGTTTCTCCCACCGGAATAAGCTTCGTAAAATCATCCGGTGAATTTATTTTGTCATTCAGCGCGTTCAAAACTGATTGTGGAAAATCAATGCTGGCCGACAAATTTATGCATTCGATCGGGCATGCTTATGTCCTGCTTCTGCGCATAATAGAATGTGTTGGCCATGACAACACGAAGTGTTTGTATGTCATTTGATGCAGCTTTGCTTAACGTATTAATAAACCCTGTCGTACGTTTTGCCAATTCAATGAATAAATTTAACTCTGTCCCCTGCAAGGGTTTCGTAGAGTCAGCAGGCTGGCTATGCTGCACTTTTGCATCTGCTACTGCAGCTATTAATTCGCCCCCAGCCACGATTTCAAGCTCATTGTCAATGAACTGCATTAAACTGTTTTTATCAACTTTCTGTGGTACCATTTGATTTAGTAACCGGTTGTACTCCTGCCGTATTCGCGTTAACTTTTCAACGTCTGCCAAAACATATGCCTTAATTTCAGCTGGCCTGCTGACCCCTATTTTGCGAAACTCTGCTTCGGTTGCATTTTGACCACACATTAAAGCATATCGCACGACATTCCTCTGTTTTTGCGTTACAAGGGAGCACAACTTTTCCGCCATTTCAACAGGAATTGCTTTGAACTTAGAGCTCAAAATCCTAGCTTGCGCCAAGTCGACTTTTGTGCGAACATTGGAAACTGACTGGTTGAGATCTGACAGTGATGCAGTAAAATAAATATTCATTGTCGGTTCGCGATAGATCGCAGCCGGCACTGAGTTCAGCAAAAAATTAATAGCGTCACGGTTTCGGTAATAGACATCCGAACGGCACTGTTTCCAGGTATCTTGAACCGTAATTCCCGGGTTTATAAGTATGCAGTAGGCGCATTTGCTTACGTCGTATTTCATTGCAGACGGAAGTTTCAAAAATTTTAAGATTTCTTGGTAGATAAAACATTTCAATTTGTGTCGTTTTTTTGGTAAATACCAGTTTTTATCGTTTTCTATCATTTTCACGTTGCAACTAAAGTTTTGTTTTAGAGTTTCTTCTCCGTACCTTAAAATGGAAATTGGTCCAGAACAGATTCCTACTTTTAAAAATTCCTAATTTTGAGAAACAGTATGTAGATCAGCAAAATTTTTGCACCTCTGACATTTGTAATATTATTTAGTACACATCTTTATACACAGCGGCGAGCTCAATGGAGTTTTGTTAAATACGACTGCAACATGACCGGTATAAATTTACGTCACTAATAAATACACATTAATACACTTACTGTGTTTCTAAATACATCATAACACGAAGTAACTCTTCCACTATATGTTGTTGGCGCGCAGTGTCTGTCTAGAAGTTGTAAAATGTTTTAAAGCATAAGGACTCTGAATCGACCATATAAGCAAAACAGAACTTCGCCTTTGTGCGCTTTCTTTTACTGATTTAGGCTTAGGCTTAATAGTCGTACGCTAACGCTTAGACTTAGTCATAAGTTCAGGAAAAGTCTTTCCAAAGCCATGGCTTAAATCTTTTTCTAAGCGTTTAACAAAATCTATGCCTGATCATAACTCTAAGTCTAAACCTAACATTACACGAAGGAAAAGTGTTCAAAAACTCACAGGTTCTTCAACGGAAATTCTTAAGTGCAGTCATACATGCGTTCGGCTTTTACAGTTCAGAAATGTAGTTTTTGTAACAGGTTTAGATATTCTATATAATAAATGTTGCATTTACACTTTCATCAGCATGCAAACCAATCGCCTGTCAAATGCCTACAATACTAGTTTACATGACATTTTGGTACATTTACCTTAGCTGGCAGTTTCTTTCGCCATGTATCGACAGCAACTTGGCAAATTTCAGCAGCATTAGATGTTGCTATAATACAAAAATTGCAGAGATGTAAAACAGTTGCCTCTCAATAACCACGACCTTTGGTTTTTTAAATTCAATCGCAAGCATAACTTACTAGTTTCCAATTTAAATAGAAACAGTGTTATCACGTTAATACAATCTGAATGGCTAACCCATATTTTATATGTAAATTTCTGTCTTCAAAAGTAGTCATTAACGTGTTATACAAAACTCATTCAGTATTTAGACTGATACCATTGAAGTTGAAATTTTTCAGCTTATAAGCTCTTACATTTTACAGCTGTTTCAATCGTATCAACAAGTTCCGCCATAAAACTGTCTAAATTTCGAACGTAAAATAGTGTTGTAAGACGCAGACGCACATCCGCTAACTGGAAACGTGTTGTGGTTTTTAATTTGCAGAACGAGATTGTATTGTCGTTCGATCTGTTTACGAACGTTAGTATAATGCAGGAACGCAATGCAGTGACCCAACCTGCAAATTTGAAGTCATGAACTAAACTAGATTTTAGAATGCATACTTTTGGAAATTAAGAAGCAGGGTGCAACCGATACTAATAAGTACACGAGCCGAAATCGGATTGTAGAATATCTGACCCGAGCCAGATACCAAAGCCGAACATTCAGTGCATGTTAGCATAAGTAAAACTTTAACTTATTTATGTTGGCTCACAAAATCTGCTACTAAATATGCTTTTTGCAATAACTTCCTAGACTAAATAGAGCATATTTAATATCAGTCAAACTATTCATACACTGTCCAAAGAATATTGATTTAAACGAAGTTTAACGCCGCTGAATTTGACATCTGCATGCGTTTGCGTAGTAAAAGTGTTTAGAGAACTCACATAAATGACACCAGGGAGGCATTTCTGTTGACTGTAAATGTTCTGATTTGAACTATGCAAATTGTCATCAGATTTGCGTAGAATATCTTTGTTACGAAAAACTTGACTTGAAACAAACAGAAAGTTAGTCCAGAATATTAATAGCTACTTCTGCAAACACCATTTACTTTTACTAATTCAGACGTTTTCCGAGGAACTTACCAATTTTTTGGAAGGGGTATAAAAATTTTAATCGTAAAAGCAATTTACTGCATCAAAGAATTATTCTGTCGATACGCTGACAATAGAGAATGTATTTTGCGAATGCATGTTCGCTCATAAATAGTAATTCATCAAGACAAGCTCAATACAAAATCTTTGTTTCCAATACAATAACATCTAATTCCACAGACGTACTATAAAACAACGGAAAACTTTTATACAAAAAATGCTTGCAAAACTAAAAAGATTCTTGCAAAACCAAAAAGATTGCGTCCTAGAATCAATCTTACGGTACAGAGATACATTACAGTTTTTTGCAATACAGAATACTAGAATACAGACAATATAACGATCGTACAATATGACATTGTTAGTACCAGAAGTCGTGGATTTTTCAGGATTTCGGTAAAACGATTTAGACTACTAATTATGCAGCGTTACCAATTGGATGCTATAAACCTACTTAAAACTTTTGCAGTTTCGTGTACGCTTGAGTTATAATTAAATAGCACTACTGCCATAATAGCACTACTGCAATACTACCACAATAGCACTACTGTCGTATCGTATACTGTTTAAGTTATAATTAAATTGCACTTACAAGACAATTTCTAACTGTAAAGTGTTAGATATAGAAGGCAAAAATATTTCAAAAGAAATGTTAAAGTTACAGGCTCATAACAGCTATCAACTATGTCATAAAACGTGACATTTTATTTATCCCAAAAGTATGCCGTCTAATTGGCTCAAATTATACTGTATTATCACTTTTGTGTAATTAGTACTAAGTTTTAAGTTCGTACGAACGCTTGCTTTATGCCGTGCTGACGTTTGAGCAACGTTAAACTAATTCATTTCGACCATACATAAAATTCAGCATGCAGTTAACTTTTAACACAGAATATGTAATAACGTGGTATTTGGAAACAATTTGAACAACACAATGCAATTTTAGAAATGATTTGTATTTGAACGCTTTCAAGGTGCTGTTTTTACAAGGGAGTCACGATACTACCTCCCCAAGCAAGGCTCACTGGCTACAGGCTTGTTATGTTAATTTTCAACTTAAGACTTTACTGCAGATCAGTTTTCAAACAGTTAAAACACACAATTGGGCTGCAACATTATAAGACAAAAATTCGGCCAATCTTTTAAAACTTAAATTTTATTCAACCGCATTTCATTAGACAGTAGGAAATAATTCGAGTTTCCAGAAGCGCAGGCACTTTATCAAATGATTTCGCATTTTTGGAATATCATACGATAGCTCTGTAGGATCCACGCCAGCACTCCACGCAAAACCGTTTGCAATAGCGAAAACACCACAATCGACATAATTTGTCTGTTTAGTAACGTTTTCTAGAATAACTATTTCAAGATTTCTATTGTCATCCGCAGTATACAGCTCCAAAATTTGCGCTTCCACCATTGGTGGCAGATAATTACAATTAAAGCTGTCTGCAATATATATTTTGCCTCCCATTCTGGCAGATGCAATCCAATGGTCTTGTCCAGTATGTATCAATTGAATATAGTCACCGCAGACTGGTAGGTATCCAGCGCGCAGACCTAAACTGGTTTGAAACTTCTGCCCGGTGTAGTGACATATAAGTTGTTGCGCGAAGTCCACAATATCGGCGTCTAAGGGTTCGTTACTTTTTAACACTTTTTCGGCATCAAAGTACTCTTTCTTCGTGAGGCAATCTAGTTGTCTGCGCTGGCCGTCACTAATCTTGAGGACATCGATATTCTGATTGATACTCTGCATTAATAAAATGCAATATACAAGCATGAGAAATGCGAATTAACACTTTATATTGACCATATCAATATATACAACTTTTATTGACCTTTGTGTTTAATTTTAAGTTTTATTTTACTTCCTTATCGACAGCGTGAATATTGCTTAAGTTTGACTCATGAATATACATTGTGAATACGGTTATCTATAATCTTATTGCGTGTTGTCACTAAAGTTAATTACATGACTGACAATCAAAACGATTCCTGCTGCTTACGGTAGACATTGCAAGTGCATATTGTAGAAAATTGCGTTCAGGAGTCACGGTTATAAACGGGTTGCTAGTTTTATGGTCGTGAAAATATACTAAACCTAAATACCAAGATTCCTAAAACTTCAACTATCGGGAAAACTGTTACCTCTCTTGCATTAGTTTTTGAAAATGAATGTATTAAATTGAAATTGGCATCGGCATATTTTCAAAATAAGAATCGGCGTCGGCAAAAATTTTGGTATTGGCACATACCTAGTTTCACTTTCAAATAGTATTTGTTCAAGGAAACTTTTGCATACCTTTCCTGGAAGCATTTTGATACCCATAACAAATTCTGGCTCCTCTGCCGAATTGCTGGAGCTCAAAACACTGACGGCTTTGCGTCGTAATTTGTGGCAACGCCGCCCTGAAATCGATAAACGTAGCCTAAACCTGAATTCGTATTTTTAGCAACTAGAATCTCGTAAATTTTTACAAAGATATAGCTTAGCAAAAGACATTCAGCCATTGGGCTAAAGTATTTATTCACATATGGACATGCTGAAGATCATGTTATTTTATTAACTTAAATAGTCAAACATACTGTGTCTAATAGTGTTAGGCTTGGGCGCATTGTTCTCTATATCAGCCAGCCCGTCACAGTCGGCACGTTCAGACTGATCAACAGTCAAATCACGCGCCTCAGGTTCAATGTACTGGCGTTCGTTTTCATCCACTACCAAATCACGCGCCCCAGGTTCAATGTACTGGCATTCGTTTTCATCCACTACCAAATCACACGCCTCAGGTTCCTCGTAGGGGCATTCACGTTCATCCGTCAAATCACTGCCGACTGGTTCTTTGTAATGACATTCGCTTTGATCCACTATCAAATCACTACCGACTGGTTCTTTGTTATGGCAATCACTTTGATCCACTATCAAATCGCTGGTGACAGGTTCTTTGTTTTGGCGTTCGCTTTGAAAAACTGTCAACTCGCTACCGACTGGTTCATTGATATGGCGTTCACTTGGAGAAACTGTCGGAGCGCTAGCAACTGGTTCATTGTCATAGTGTTCGCTTTGAACCACTGTTGAAGATCTAGCCACTGATTCATTATTGTGGCGTTCGGTGTGAGAAACTGTAAAATCGCTAGCACGTGGCTCAATGTCATTATGACGTTCCTGTTGAGACACTGCCGAATTGCTAGCGATTGGTTCATTGTGATAGGTTTCGTTTTGAAACAATCTCCAGTTGCACGATAAAGGTTCTACGCTATGGCATTCGCTTTGATTCGCTTTTCTATCGCACTCTTCTAAGAAACTTTGGGTAAAAACTGCATCGCTGCTGTCCAAATCTATGCATGCTTAAATTAAAATTTATTGAAAGTTACGTTTATGCATTATAAAATTTGCCGCTCTGACAAAACTACACATAGTTTTCAAAGGTTTAACCGACAGTAAAAACGGAACAAAGAACCAAGCTTGATGATTACCTAAACTGACTAATATCTTAGTAACAGAACACGTTATATGTGTTGCATCTACGCAAGTCAAAACGGCGCACCTCTCGAAGAGTCCGTAGCGCTGAGTTTCTTATTTTCCAACTGTTCGGAGTGCTGAATATTGTGGCGTTCGGTTAACTTATCGCACTAAACCAGGAAGCTTTCGGTATATATGGCGTCGCTGGCGTTAAGATCTGTAAAAACAATCAGTTTGTTTGTTCGAATCTCAAAATTTTTGTAAAATGTTGCCTCTAAAGACCGGCAACGCTTACATAAGCTGAATTGTAAGGAAAATTGCTATGAACAATATTAAACTAGTTTTGCTAACTAAAGCGTATGCTGCAGGGTACAACGGGGGGTCAAAATACCGGAGCCGTAGGTCTATAAAACTTGCCGGAGCTGGAGGTGAAACCGAAGAGGTGAGGCGAAATTATATTGTTAAAATGATGTTTAATTCCCTAGTTTTAGTAAAGATTATGCTGGTATTTTATCAGGGCTAAAATTAACTGTAGACATATGATGCATACCTTGGCCGGATTGACTGCCTTTCTCCTGAAACAGTCTTGTACTCTCACACTTTTCTCGACTGTCGCTGTAATTTTCCTCAATTGCAGACTTTAGAACTGAAAATTTGAATCTATTCATATTTGTTTCCGACAAGTATTAGGTGTAAAAAATTTTGATATAATTGATACCATTAAGCGTGACCTTAATTGATTCTACGCGAGCAACTTAATTATATCTGTTGAAAACGCTTTTGGCTCAGGAAGTGGTAGGTTCTACCAATTAATTGCCTGTTGGCGAAAACCTATGCCTTCAAAAACTTTAATGAAACGGACAAACATTAATTGATCCAAAAACTTTTGTGTTCACAACATGAATGATATAAAGCTTCAATTGATTTGGAGTTCAACATTCGCAGAACATAGATATTTTTTTGTTTTGCTTGTTGAAAGCACTATAAAAGCATTCGTAAGCAATTTCAACAGTTGGACTGATCTTAAAATCCTACCTTACCGTTAATTAAGCTACCGCTGCTTGTATTAGTTTTACCGCCAGATGAATTGTTTGCCTGGATCATATCAGTTGTTTCTTTTATTTCATATTGACTTCCAGTTTCGGTAATGCAATCATATCCTAAAGATATGATGTAAGCTAAAAAACTTGCATGAGCTAGTTCCCTGTGAATAAAATTTTAAGTCCAGCCTTTAGAATGCTAAATGAGGATATTCACGCACAGGCAATTGAAGTTTGAGCTGTCTCATCACAGCTCGTTACAATTATACTATTTGTATAAAGTCGTATTACCATACCAATTAGACTATTTGTGCAGATGACCGTATCGTTTTCGAGCGAAGCGTCTGATTCTGCATTATCTGCTTGTAATGCAGCATCATTTCCATTTTCAGTTATGGTGTTGTTTAAACCTGAAGCATTTACAGATCTTTTAGCATTAACATGTGTTAAAACACTATAAAATCTAGTTTTTAACAAACAGGTTCTGAGGACTTATTGTTTTTTACTTACTGATAAAATCAATTTAAATATGTTTTCGAACTCTCTCGTTCCTTAAAAGTTTCGGCCAAATGTAAAATTTAAATCTATTATGACACTTGCATCTTAAGCAAATTCCTCACATATCGCAATAACCACTCACTTTTTCTTAAGCTAAACCGCGAACCATATTTACCGATGACATGTCGTATACTTCTGAAAATTTCTATAATTAACAAATCTTTTAAAATAATACTGAGACAAGATAACAGTAGAAAGTGACATACCACTGCTTAACGAACTCATGCTCTGTACTATGGTTTTTTCAGGCATAGATGTTGACTTGATCATATCTGTAACTACGTCAAATTAGTTTAATTTTTCAGTATTTATAACTTGTTCTAAAGATTAACGTCTACTGATATACATTGTTAAGGTGAGCTGAATATTTAACGTTTACATTTATACATGCATGATATACTGAACTCATCTGTGACCTCTTGGTCGAACTGCAGTTCAGTCGTTAACAAAGCGCAAAGGGTAACATTTTAAGTATTGCAAATTTTAAATTGACCAAACGTACCCGTACTATGTAAAGGTTCAGCGCAAACTGATATTTCGCTTGAACAACGAATTGGTGTGGACGTAGGCACATTGGCCAACGGCAGATCAAAGCCTGAGATATTATTGGTATCCTGAAGATACTCAATATTTCTATCTAAACTATAATAGTTTTTCGTCAATAATTCCACAAGGTCAAAGCACGCGGCAATTCTAGAACTTTTACTAATTTACCAATTCATTTTTTGTTATAGTGTAAGCACAATATTTATACGTAAATCTGATATATAAATTGTTCGAAGCAAACAATTAGTTACTTTTTAGTGGCGTTATAAGTAATAAATTACGTCAAGCATTCAAAGACAATGTTGATACCTTCGAGTGGAGTGCGAATTTGGACAGATTGTTAAGCTGTGCTAATGGCACCCGAAATTCATCCATTTTTGTTTGCCGAGTTAGATTAATCACGGGAAAATCGATCTTCTGTGGGGAAAATATCAGACGCTCGTTTTTGTTACCACTCGTGGCGTCAGTTTGTAATCGGGCCTAAAAATTTGATAACTTATTTTCCTTTGTACCTTCAGTTAGCAGCAAGCATTAAAGTATGTGCAATAAGTTTGATTTTGATAATCGTAGTTGCAAATTCACTTTGAAATTTAGGCCAATGTATAGCACAGGGGCTTCCAGTTTTCCACGGTGGAAAACTTATAACCAGGAGTGCAGCGCAGCCACTCCTGTATGACGGCTAAATTTTCCGCCGATTTGGTAGGAAAATTATTAATGCCTAGATTTTACCCTGGGTTGGTGGGGAAAATCTGAAGCATTGGTTTTGGTTGGAAAACGGGAAAAGTGTAAAATTCTAATGCCTAGATTTTTATTCTGGGTTGGTAGGGAAAATGCGAAGCACAGGTTTTGGATGGAAAACGGGAAAAGTGGAAAATTCTACCAACCAAGGAAAAATCAGGTCGTCATACAGGAGTGGCTGCGATGCACTCCTGGTCGTAAGTTTTCCACCCTGGAAAAGTGGAGGCCCCTGATCTATACATGGGCCGAAATTTCATAGCCAAAGCATAGAACAGCTATGGTAGTATAAGCATATTTCTAACGCTATGTATAATAATAATAAAACTACACCTAAGCATAAGCCTAAGCCTAAATTCAGCACACTGTGTTCTAGTCCGCAAAAAAACGGTTTGCATTTGATGTATAAATCGACAAATTTGTCGTATGCGTATTTTTCCGTTTATCATGGTATTTTTAATACACGAGGACACTTACAAATATCGAAGAATCAACAGCGCGACTTGCAGCTTTGTTCTTTGAGATAACATGCGTTTGATTATTTATAGTTTCCGGTTCAATAGTGGTAGGATTAGCAGAAAGTGGTTGCTTAAATGCATCTGCATTAATTGTAGTGTTCGGTATACTTTGGGAACGCGCTAATGGAGCATCAATTTTGCGATCGGTAAACCTTTGATCTATACGGTGGAATGATTTAGATTTAGCCCCCAGTCTTGCGTTGTAGCTTGCAGTTCGCCTTATTTGTCTTGAATGCGACAGTGATCGTCTTCTGCGCTGAAGCGCTGCCCAACTATTTTCACGATTGCGAGCAGTCTCCAAATGCGTTACGCAGGAAACAGATTTACTGACGCGGTTGCGGTTTTTAAAGAAATGCAGGGATCGCCTTGGAGTTTCTCTTGGTGTGATGACGCCACCTGTTATTAAAGTTTCAAAAACACAAAACAACTTTCATAGATTTAGTTTGGTTTAAGCAGTTTTTAAATATAATTTTTGGTACACTTGCATTCGGCAGAATAAAGGTTTATTTCAAGTTGAGGAATAGTTTTTTATGTATTTCCGTTGAAACGTAATATACTCTTGTATTCTTTAGTTTACAATAATACGTTGACGGAACAGTCTACTTTATATGATTATATTGTGTACAATACGTGCAATTCGTGTTACGTGTCGGGGTTCCATGTGATGAGCGAACTTGATTGCTTGCCATTCCAGTTGCCACCGGCGTCCCAGACATCATTTATTGTTTAGCTTTAGTGGCAAAACAGGCTAAAATCAATGGCATAGCCAGAATATTGCTGTGGGAAGGAATAACCTCACAACCATTTGTTGCAAACGAGCGAAGCGAACGAAAAAGTTTTTTGACACCAAGGATCTGAAAATTTATTCTAAAACATATTAAAAGTGCTTTTACTTGTCATCCCAGAGACTTTGGAGTGATATTTTCCTACATATCCATGTGTATACGTCCGAGGTTAAAATATCTATAGCTGTTACAAAGTTATCACAACCAAAAAACCCACTAACGAAGAAACCGGAATCACAATGAAAATGGGCAGTTTTTCTGCATGAATTTGTCTGATTTAGAACGGCTTCTACAATATTTGAGATGACAAGCAATTCTTTTTGCTACAATATTTTTGTGTCATTCAGCTTGATTTATTTGAGATTACACCTGAGACTTCGCGTTTATAGCCACAATAATTCTGAAATAACAAGTTACTGCACTCTCGTAGACAATAATTCATATAACAATATCAGCTTCGAAAACTTTACTAAAACTGTTAAACACAGAAAATTGTTACTGTCAACATAAAAACTGCGTATAATAGTGATGCGCAAAAGTTTTGGATATGTTGTTGTTCCAGACGGCCTTTTTATGCTCCTATTTTGACAGAATACAGCAAAGTACGGGGATTCACAGAGTTTTAGTATATCAAAATGCATCCCACTAAGCAACACTTAAATGTATATTTCTAAATCAGCAAGTTTGTCTACTGAGTACAGTTTGTCTGCATCTTTCGGGCATTATTTCGGTACTGCTTTCAAGTCTAATAGGTTTTACAAAATATCAATGTAACACATACAAATCCGAAACTGTATGAATGCAATGTTCGAATTTTTTCACGTCGATTACAATTCGCAACGTTATAATAATAAGCATAAAAGCAGAATAACACGAAAACAAGACAGTAAATATTTGAGGTTATCAGGATTCCCACAGCCAGGGAAGCGCTTGACATACAACTATACTTGTTTCACCATAGTCGTACAGTAACTGCTGTCCTGGCGGTATTTCTTTAGTAGATTTTATTATAATGAATGGTTCACATGCTACTGTTCCAAGAACAGCTTCACAGTTAGGACTACGCCGGCTGTGATTTACGAGACGCCCTAGCCTGGGCGCACTATTAGCGTCTTCTTGAGTCGCGTCGACGCACATAACATCCCCAATTTGTGGTAATATATAAAACGTAAAACAACCTGTGTTATTCGCAGCATACGTGAGTTCTCGTTTCTGAGCAACCTGAAAAGGTATCATTTGTCCTACGTAGGCAAGTAACGGTTTATGGGGATTTAGCGAAATTCGAGTGAACACTCCTACACCGTATACATCAGTAGTTGCAGTATACAAATAGTTTAGGTCCTGAGCAGCCAGATCCAAGATTTCCTCCTGTCTCAATGATGTATCATAACGCGACACTTGCATAAAACCACGCGGTGACGGAACAGTTTGATGCTGCGCCGAATCGATTTGACGCGACATATCGGGTCCATACGAGTTTGATCTTCGGACCGGCGTAAATCGTTCACCTAAAACAATTGTATACGTTTTGCGTAGGTACATAATTTCTTGCAAAAATACAAAATAACTGCTGGTACAGGGAAGAACTGCTAGAAGATTACAAAAAGTTTGCTCATTTACCCGATATATAAAAAGAGTGATAATCTTCTGGCTTATACGTAATATACATAGAACAACAAGGACGTAATTTCTTGGTCATCTTTAAAATAATGTATTGTAGACTGCAGTCAGTCTATATCTTAGTATAAAACATTCTTCAAAAAGCATACTTTGTGTGATTCTCGGACGTATGTTTGCCTTCGGTTTCGGAGTAACCGCTGGGGATTCAAACACACATTCTACTTCTTCATGAACTTGGCTGCGCGTCAACGGAGAACGAACGATGTCACCAACTGGGTGACGTTGTACTTCATCTTAAAAGAAAATATTTTTCTTTAGCATAAAAGCAAAGTTTATGATACAATGTTTAACCATGTGTGCTATAATACAAGTTTTATCATATTTCAAATTTATATCAGTTTTTACGCTCTTGCACTTGTATTATACCTGGAAAATGTTGTGCATCAAGTGATATTTCGGATAAAAAGTTTTCGATTTCCTGATCAGTGATTTCTGCGCTACCACGTTGCTGGTTACTGTCCAACAGCACCGCAGAATTATTTTGAGTATCGTTAGGTAGTGGGGTAAGGGCGGGACCTCCAGGAGGAATAACATCGCATGAATCAATTTGTTTGCGCAATTCAGAACACTCGAAGAAATACTCGGTGCTACAGTAGCTATTCTGTGATGAGGAACGTAGTACTCGATCAGGGACTTCTCTTCGTGTTTGAACATGATTTTCAGGGTAATGCGACGTATAGCGTTTCGCTGCATTGTTGCATATTTGACTTTCAGAGTGAGTCGCGTGTGCTTGGAGACGCGCAGTAGTATGTGACCGCTTAGCGTGAGAGGCAGTAGACATCGACGGTGAATACTTTCCTGCAAATTTCAAAACATGCAAGGCACACCAAGATACGTCTTAAATTCATTTAGTTTGTGACACCTATTTAGAAACGCTTAAAAACTGAGCTTGATATTAAAACAATATACTGAAAAGAATCCTGTTTTGAAATATGCCCACGGTCGCGACGGTCGCGTGTAACACAGCACAAAAATGTCCATCAACAAATATATTTTACTTTTTTCGTTGACACATGCCGTAACGAGCTGCGATTCTCCATGATCTTTCGCAATGCTGATGTTTGGTTTGTCCAACATCGAACAAGGTTGACTGTTAGTTTTCTGCTGTTTTATAGGTGATGCTGACCACTGCCACAAATTTTGTCGTGAAAGCAAACGACTGTTATGATGCTGCAGCTCTGTAAGTATACAATTTTCATGTTTCTGATGTATACTTCTGAGAAATGGCCTGCATATAAATCGGTGTCAAAATATAGACTTAAGAAGCATAACATTATTTCAATAATCAAAATGTCTATTTGAAACTGTAAAACTGCTTAAAGTTCGTTTACCAGATTCATTCACTTCATTTGCAGTAAGATTGCGTTGGAAGCGTGACATTTGCTTTGGATTCGTCGTTTCCACAGGTTCTAAAATATTACCTGATAATAGAAAGCTATAAGTTTGATTCGAAATACAAGCACATGACGAATATAGGCATACATACAGTCAAAGTTTGAATTGTTTCACCACATTAGCCGGCAACGCTTCATCTCAAGTTTATATCAACACGAACTCCTAGTCAAAGGGGTCACGGTCTTAGCCAACTAAAGAAGACTTGCTTAACAACAGTGAAAATCATATGCAGTGCTTGTATGCAAAATCCACTAAGACTGAAAACTCTTTCATTTGCTCACCTTCGTTATTGCTCATAATTTTGAATTGCTTGAAGATGTTTCGAAAGTTGCAGAATTTTCAAAAACGCCACGAATAGTTTGATATGGAATACTATAGGGAGCTAAAACATTCAACGGCTTGCAAGGCGAGTTTGGAGGGTGCCGCCGAAGGTGAAAATATCGGAGTTAAAACCGGAAGTAAATAAATTAGGCCCGAGTAGGTGGCGAAGTAAAATTACTCGGATGTAATTACATAGTTTTTAATTAATCAGAACGGCAAATTTTTACAAACACAAAAAAGGCGAGGAGCCGTTGGTCAATTCACTGCCGGAACCAGGGCATAGAGGTAGCCCTCCGATTGCGCCCAACAAGTTTGCTATTTCTTTCTATAAATACACCACGAGCATATATTTCCTTATTAAAGAGAGTTATCGCATGTTTGAAAGCATATGCAGTTTCAAAATGCAAAAGCTGTGAAGTTTACTTACAATTTGTTAAATATCCCCGTTTCGATAATCAAAACTAAAACATGTCTAGGATACGGTATATTTGCGCCCGTTTTTCACAATTGTTTTTAAAATACAAATGAAACCGTGAAATTTACTACCTGCAGGTTTGTCATAATAATGTATAGGTTGTTAAAGCAACACCATTTGTCACATTCCGCATTCGCAGATTACATAACATGCAAAGTTTATACTTAGCTATCGCAGTTAAGAACTACCACGCACTGTCAACAAGGTATTAGCGTACAAGATAAAATGACACTTTACTACTAAATGTTCAGAAATCCATTTGCAAAAACGGTAGACAGCATCCTGCATGCTGATGCATGTCAAATTGAAATCGAAACACCAATGTCTGCTATTATTATACTTTCGCGCAATTTTTCACTGAAACTTCAATAACTGTAACAGAACAAATGTTCCCTGAAACAAAATTAGTAAGCTTAGTTATTCTTTCAACCAGGTATAAAGTTTTAGAATATCATTTCGTTTTTCATTATAATCGTATAACAATTCTTCACCAGGAGATATATCTCTTAATGCTTCAAACAAGATGTGAGGTCTTTGATTTTTATAAAACAGAACGGGTTTAAGATATGGGTTTCGCTTTGAGTGATTAATAAGTCTTCCAAGACGCCCACTATCGAGTGTAGCGTCAATTACCATGTATTGTTTTTTACCCCTTTCAGATAAAAAATACAAGTAAGATCCAAGACCTTTTAGCCTATACAATTCTTCCAATTCCTCAGCGGTGTCTTTGGACACCAGTTTGCCATCATATGAAATCACTCGCGTTCCTTTTTTGATGGAAATTTTGGTAAAAACACCGAGTCCTTTATCTGCTGTTTCGGCAGAAAACAGGTGGAGCGGATCTTCGTCAACTAAAAGGCCGTCTATAATTCGCTTTGTGCCACTGTCAATAGGCATCGCCCTAGTGCGTTTTGAACGTAAGTGCGGTATACTGTGCACACGTCGCGATTCTGCAACAGTTTCATTCAATTTTTACGTATCAATACCTGCGATAATTGCTAAAATGATAGTATTTAGGCATTACTTTCGTGCGCATTGCAATTGTTTACGTAAATTACAAAGTTTGCTTCAACACTAGAAGTTAAACATAAACACGCAGTTTTTACAAAGCACACGCAACACAATATCTATAAAAATCAAAATAACTATTTTTACGGTATAAGATTCACCAACATCAAAGTCCTGAAGATGTACTAACTTTCATAATGATTTTGTGACTTTTCTTCAATTAACATTGCGGCAACTTTAGTCCGTTTGGTGTCACATGTGCTAGATGTATTCTGGCGTCCTAAAGTTCAATTGAAACGTTAACAGATCGTGGCGTCCGAAAGTTCAATTGAAACGTTAACAGGTCGTGGCGTCTGAAAGTTCAATTGAAACGTTAACAGACAAAAGTTGTTTTACAAGGATACACAGTATTAGCGATATTAGAAATACTATTTTATTTTTGTTAGTTTGGAACTGCACACCTGCTGTTGCTCAAAGTTTAAACGATTAACTTTAAAAACTTTTTGTGGACAATTTTTATAAACTTGCTTTTAAGCGAATTCGCAGGTGACAATGAACGATTACCAGACAAGAGTTTGTAAAAACCAATTTCCTCGTTGTGACAGTTGAAAGACTTGAGGTTTCTTGGATTAGTGAGATTCAGACATGGACTGCGTGCATGAACACCTTAAAGTTTAAAATCTAATATTTAACTCGTTCAGCATTCTGATCTATTTGGTGTAATTAGTGTTTCTATCAACGGAAAATAGCATACCCTTGTGTAATGAATACTAACTAAAATTAGGTGTTTATGTAAACAGTGAGATGCTATTCAAAGGCGAAGCAAGGTGGGGATTCAGTGATCAACGTTCTTTTTGACATATTTAATTTTTGTACATAGGCACTATACAGCTTGCCACACAAGAATGTACCCTTCGAAGTTTTTATAGAACCTAACGTTACTGTCCAAAATCGTGGCTACGCCCATAATGCTGCTGTATTCAAAGTTAACATGTATCGGTTTGTGCAATAAATTCTCTTAGTGTACTTCAGAGGTTTAATTAAGACAAAAATGACAAATATTTACGAGATTAAAGAAAATTAATCTGAGATAATTGTGTCATAATTGTGAACAATTTAATTGGCAGGATACTAATTAATTGGATTTCAATTGTGTTTAAATAACACCTCCCCTGTTGAAAACTACTTACTGTCCACGATGTGAATGGTTGGATTATAACAGTTGCAAATCTTTGAGCAAATCGCAGCCGGTGTAGGGTACTCCTCCTTCAGATTCATAGCTGAAATGTAATTCAAGCGACAAGTCACCGTTGTTAAAAATTATTCTAATGGTTCGGTTGAAGAACAGTTTTCAAATTAATTGCTCTACGTCAACCTATTTTTCAGGCTTCAATACTTTCAAGCAACTGTTTCCTGTACGCTACTTCAACTTCTTCCCAAAATCCCCCTAACATACGTTTGTTCTGTGAGTTCGAAAGCGGCTTTGTATTCAATTGAAC
>JASANG010001034.1:0-38897 GCA_030248215.1 Enoplolaimus lenunculus
GAATGAACTTTTGGTGACGTCTGAGCAAAACATATTCTTTTCACAGTAAAGGACAACATGTATTGGAGGGAAGCTCGAACACACTAAAGCAATTAAGCTAACATGCAAATTAGTTATCTTAGAAACACGGTAGTGTTTCTAAAATGATTCCCGCACCTTTAGTGCGGATTTAGTCAAAACTAAATGATCCACCCCTCTACGAAATCTTGAAACTGTCCTAAAACACGATAACCAACTCGTATGCTGATTGTGTACGCACCATAATTTAAGTAATCCAGCTGCTAAAGACTGGAATCTGATTGCTCGCATGCAAAAAACATAAGCCGATTTGGTGCAAAAAATATCTTCAATTTCCTCCACCACTTTTGCATCGTCAGCTATGTAATAACCGCTCTTTTATTGTTTTCGTTACACATATATAAATAAAATTGTAAAAACGTCTAGATTTTGAGTAGTATGCGTGCTTGTTGCATACGGTCGACACATATAGTCGATGAAAAATGCAGTTGGGGAGGCGGGCTACGTCGCGCAGTGGTAACAGCGTCTGCCTGACAATGCAGTAGATCGCTAGTTCGAAACCATCCCTTACCCGCTGTTCCAGCTACTGGCTTAATGTTTGGTGCAATTTTGGGGGGAAAATTTCCAGACAGAAAGATATGAAACATTTCTCAACTCGCCCGTAAGTGGATTGGCACGTTTTGATATTTTAAGGCTTTGGAATTGCGCAATATTTAGCAGAAACCCCAGTCACAATGTTTTGTGTTGCTGAATGTATTGAATCTTGCTGTTAAATAAAATCTTGCCGGAACAGGAACAGGAACAGAAAACAGGAACCGGAATTTTAAATAATTTTCAGCACTGAATTACTGTTGGACTTCTTAATAAAACATGCCAAAAAATGGCTAAAGAATTTTCTTTTTATTTCCTGTCATGTTTTGCGAAAACATCAGGAATAATTTAGTTTAAGAAGTGAACTTTATTGCTTAAACATTAATTTCGACATAAAAATTATTTATTGAATAAAGTTTCCAATATTTATAAAATGATTCTGAAGAATTTGTCTCAAAACTGTGAAATTTCTGGTGCCTACGTTCGTCAATGCAGGAACAGAAACAGGAATTAAATTTTTGCAGGAATTTCAGCGGAACAGAAATTCCGCTTGAACCCTGCGGTTAGGGTTACCATTATTGTTGTTCTTTGTTATTCTTCGGTTAATTAGTTCTGTTTCAATTTTTCATTATGTGCACCTATAAGTTTTGAACTTTACGGCACGTTTTATTCTTTTGTTTTCATTTTTGCGGGGTGAAATGAACCATTCTTTAATGTCTCCGGTCTGGGTATGTCTGAATATAAGCCTACGCCTAAAGTTAGATTTTCTAAGATGTTTCTGAACAATTTCCGGAGCAACATTTTGCAGATGTGAGTTTATATAGGGTTAAGTAGTCGCCTACCCTCGACACCTATATCTCAGCGAAGTTCCGGGCGAGAGGTTATCCCGAGCTCGGGGTAGGTATCGTCCAGTGAAGCTCACATTGGCAGCTGTGTATCCATAGATAGCGAGGCATCCATGAGGGTTAGTCACATCCAACTGCCTCTCTAGGCAGTTTACCATAGGTATACAAAATAAGCTTGCGTATATTTACATCAGCTAATATTCAACTGATTCAACGCAAACCAATAGCTGAAATAATTGAGGCACCGATAAATATTCGCCTCAATAAAGTCAAACATACGGTACCGACAGCTAATAATATCACGGTACCGACAAATCTTGATTTCTCGGTACCTAATACGCGATAATGGGTTATTCTACGGCACCCACGGGCCCGTCTGGCTGCATGACGGCGAGCCTCGCACCGTCCACCATGGAGGTACTAAAGACTAAACTGATCTAACTAACTTATCTAAGCTAACTAAGTTGGGGAAAACTAGGCGTAGGGCAAGTATGCATGATTGACATAGGCATATGTACGTGTGTACAACTCATGGTTTTACTCCGCCAAGTACATTTGAGTGTTATTGATTTTATAACTTATAAAGAAAATATAAGGAGTAGATAGGACCTCACTTAGTCCCCACCAAGCGGGTGGCTCACCTACGCATGAGCATGGGAGAAAATTTACTAATTCTGACAGAATTCAACACCGGTGTAAGTAATTTATTGAAAATCTATAAACCTAAGCGCCTTTTTCGGCTGAAAACAAAATAGAAAACATAAGATAACGTAAACCATTAACATATACTGCTATACCATTTTCACCTAAGTATTTACATATGCCACATTTACCTCTTGCATGCGCGAATCAAATTTCGCACCAGCTTCAGCCGAAGTTCCTGGTTGAGGCGATTCGGGACCGGATCGGCTCCCAGTATCTCTGGGCCGAAACGGTTCAGCCTTTGGATCGAGCTTAGATGGAGAGCTCCGAGGCGAAATTACATCAGCTTCTGGCTGGACTGGAAGCGGACTATCTGTCACGACTTCAGGCTTTGAGGTTGTTGATGAGTCTTTTCGAGACATTTTATAACAAGTAGTAATTAATACTAATTTGACTAGTTTTATAGCACCTGAATGCAATTGGGTTAAAACCCGGTATAGTAACTCTATCCGAAAAAGGAGATTTGAATCCGAAATCCGAAAACCTATTGAACTTTACTATTATACTACAAATTAACGCTTACCGTGACTTCTGGGATCTCTGCCTGTGGAACCGGTAAAGTATGGAGATCCGGCTGATCAAGTGACAAGCCTGCCCAGCAGGGTTGATGCAGCACGGTCCACCCGCACCAGTCAAGGCCAGCCGCCCATGACCAATTGCGTGTAACTTGGAAATAGAATTCCGCCTCAAATAACTTATGCGACATTTTATTGGATTATCTATGCAGCACTGGATTTCACTAGAAAAGGAAACTACTGGAAAAATACTAAGAAATACCGAATACTTTATGAAAAACATTAATGTCGTCGAAACACCAACTTTAGATTCTCATACTGATTGTAATTATTCTCAATACTAAAAGACCCCTATTCAGAGATTCTTAAGAAATTTGCATAACCGGTCCCATAACTCGGGACCGGTTGCCCGTAAATTACCTGAAAACTATAAATTCCAACAGAAGAAAACATATTAAAAACAAAGCAAATTACAACATAAACTACATATCCCAAAATCCGCCATTTTCATTAGCCATGTAAAATTGCGAAATTCAATTTCAGCCAATCACAACCAACCGTTGCGTGGCAACATTTCTTAAATTAGCCAATCAAAACCTGCCGACGTAGCGAAATGTAGAATCTTAGTAGCTACTAAGATTTCATCCAAGAATGTAATCTTTATTAAATAATTAATATTTTACAGTTTTTAGGGTGAAAGGTAAGTTTTCTAAAAATGCATTGCCCCTCATCCCGTGTATACATCCGACAGTAGTACGAGCTCTGTGCTACTTACCAACCATTACCAACTCATATACTCACCCAAAACCTTGTGTGCATCAGACACAGTCTCCACAGGATTAGACCTTCAAGAACCGAAAAATACAGACTCAGAACTCACCGAACAACACAGTCACAATCCAGTGACCGTGTGTACGGGGCTCTACTTTTACTAAGGTGTAACAACAGGTTCCTGCGGCTCGCAGTGCCTATTCACATCAAGATGTGTGCATCCCGGCTCAGAGACTATATTTCCCAGCTTCACGAGCCGTGGTCACATTGGTATCTTTACATCCCCCTTTCTTTATTGCCCGATGTCCCCATCGGGAGTTACACGTCGCAACTATAAACAACGTCTTAAATCCAGTGGGATTCCAAAGAAACCAATGTGGACACTGGATCGTGCTGCAGAGACAATGTCCAAACGCAACTGGCACACCTAGCCGGTGATACCGTCACAAAGTAGGGCAAATAAAAACCACTTATACCAACTCTACACAGATGCACTCCGCAACATGCATACATAAGATTAAGGCGTAGAAAATTTTAAAATTTAAAGAAAAACCATTTAAAATCTTGAATATACCAAATTTTATACTTATTAGTAAAAATAAAAAAATACAAAAACACTAACAACTTAAGAATTAGTTCAAATGGTAAAACAGTTAATTTAACCAGTTTCAACAAAACAATAACAACAATACTAAACAGTAAATAATTTTTGCTCTCACGAAACCTTTTTAGAAATTTTTACCCGCACATTATATCAGCCTATAACAGGTAATAATCACTTTTTCAACTGATACAAATATAACAAACAAATTTATCAAAAACAAACACTTTATCCAAAAACAAGTAAATAGTCAAATCAATAAGTGAAATAGTCGCATCAAATATGGCAGTCGTCCTTGTTGAGTGCCCAGAAGCTTCTACGGCGCTGTCGTATTGTAAAAACAAAATATACCAGTAAATCGAATCGTCACAATAAAATTAAGGCTATATCGCTGTTGTTGGATCACAATATTTGTTTGAGGTCGCAATTGAACACGTAAATAGACCATTTGACGTGAAGGCAAAAGAAAATGTCATAATCGTAATTGAAAATAATGTTCGTAAAATGTCAATCACAACAAAGTGAATAGTATCACAATTATGCTAGTTGATAAAAAGATTATTATAGCCAATATTAACGGAACTTGTTAATATGCATGATATTATGCTATTTAATATGTCGTCAATATGAATAATAAACTATCCGTTATTATTTGATAAGTCAAATATAGAATAAAAAATTAGATTGATATGCAATACGATTAAATTGCTGGTCATTAATTATTATTAAAATCATTGTCAAAAATGCATAAAATGTAATAATTATCTATTATTCACGCGGTTGGAAAGGATTTTCCAACTGCAGATCTCGCTGTGGATATGAATAGTGGCGCGGCACTAATCGCTCTGTCGGCATCGTCCAATCCAGATCGTTCGCATACGGATGACCATCGCTACCGAACATCTGCTCCACTAGCTGTGGCCATTCTTCGTCGTTGTCGCCGCCATAGAGTTGCCACCACACCACTAACGGCGGTGCAATTGCTTCTTCCGGCGTCACCACATCTGCATCCGCATGATGTTGAGATCGAATTTCGGTCGTCACTCGATTCGCCAAATTGCGATAGAGTTGCATGTAATGGCGATTGACGAACACCATAGTCTCGGTGGCCGGTCGTATACGCGGCTCCAGCTGTTCCAACAGGTGGCACGCGATACCGACGTATCTTTTGCGCAGGATTGCCATCTCGCATATCCGCATTACCACCGCGATTCTTTTGTACGCCACTCGCGCTGTCTCGTACACATGAGATTCCATATGGTGGTCCAAATATCGCAACATTTGACGGATCTCGTATTGTTGTTGACGCACCAAATTGCTCCTGCGCTTCAGCGTTCCGTCTCGATGGTACATTTTAGATTCTTGCGTGCGTTCCATGATTCGGCGCACCCGATCAGTTCCGACCAAGATGACCACTTCTGGTGACGCTCTGTACAATACAATCGCCAAACGTAACACGTGCGCCAACCGACGGACGAGAATGAGATATTGTTCTTGCGCTCCATCGAAATTGAATCGTGCGCGACAGAATTGGTACGTATCCAGCGCAATGTCTTCGACTTCAGCAAGGAGTGCCAATAGCGTAATGTTTCCTTGCTCCGACAGCTGTCGCAGGAATACGATCAAGCGAGTTTCCCACTTATTGAAGTAGCGCTTGAACGCCATCACCACTGCCTCGTCTTGGAGCGGTTGACTCTGGAAACGCGTCATGAATCGTGACACAGCCACATGACGAAACGGCGTTTGATTCGGTCGCGCTGGCTTTTGCTTATTGAGCCAATATGTCAGCCGATCTTCCGCTCGTTCATCCGCGATGCGTTGAATTTCTTCGCGCTGCCGTCGTATTTGAATCGCTCGTTCTGCCGCAAAGATCCGTTGGGCATCCACTCCCATTTGTCGCCACTGATTCGCCAATTCATCACGACCGTCACGTGGTTGTTGTTGCCCTTGCTGTACCAATGGCACTGCAACTGCAGCTGCCGCTTCCAACGATTCCTGCACATCATGTGTCGGTGACGGTTGCGGAGTCACTCGTTGTCCAGGTGGAACCACTTGATGCTCAAGCTGCTGTTGAGGTTGCTGCGATTGTTCTTGCTCGACAAATCGTACCTTCTTCGCCGCTGCTTGCTGATGTATATGCATCCTCGATGGCGATCGCGGATCACCCGGTTGCAACTGAACTGGCGAATCACCTGGTCGTTGACTTTCTTCTTTTTGCCGACTTCTACCACGTCCTACCGACCGTGCGCGAGGTCGCTGGTTCGGATATAGTGGCGGCTGGTAGTGCGACCGATCTGGTGGTTGAATCGATCGTTCCAACGGGCTGGTTGCTTCGGCTCGTTCACGTTTCTCCTCACTCAACCGTCGCTGTCGTTCCACTAGACGCTGAATGTCTTGTTGGCGACGTTGTTCTTTTTGTTCACGCGTCTCCGACTCAAATGTCGGCTCTTTAGCTGAAGACGCCGCAGGTTTCGGTGTAACCACTGGTGGCGATTTTTCAGCATCCGCTGTTGCCATCAACTTTGTTGCATGAACACCATCCGTCTGCACACTCTCGGCTGCGGGAACTTCTCTGATAAATGTGATCTCTGGTGACTGTTCACGCCGTACGCGACTTTCCGCCGTCGATGCCACTTGAATCGTACGAAAGCTATCGGACGACGCAGACGTTGTTGTCGGAACCGACACCGTAGATGTCGATGGTTGTGCCGCTGCCGATGCACGCTCAGCGTCAGCCAACATCTCGTTCTCAAACATAAGTTTTGCCAACGTCCATTGCTCCCATATCGAAGTCATATGCTGCGGATATTGCACTAGTGCTAGCTGCACTCCCACTTCGATGAACAGTGGAGAGACTCCTGATCTTAAATTCTCCAGATGCTGAGACAACGTCGGCAGTCCTTCTATTTGCATCCGCTCTATCTCCACTCGTCGTCTTCGAGTCACTGCTTCTTCCGTCAGCCTATGTCTTACTCCCTACGATACTTCTTCTTGGGTGACTCCTGGCTGCTCTTCGCTCAGCGGCTATTCCTGACGCCTTTGCGATCTCGTTCGACGTGATACCGACGGTGATCTTGAAGATGTTTTCGCTGCAGCCGGCGATTTGGACGGTCGTTTTCGTGTCTTGATCATCTGGAAAAACCAAACGAGAGCGAACTGGTTCATCAGGTCGTATTCTTGCACGCGGCTGTGCAAACTGCACACGCGTCTCTTGCGCTGCTGTTTCTTCTTCCTCTTGTTGTTGTTCTTGCCGTTGTTCCAGCGGTTGCTCCTGTGGTTGTTCATGTGGCTGTTCATGTGGCTGCTGCTCCGGTTCAGTAACCCACACTCGAATGAACCCTGGTTGCACCGGTGTGATGCACGGTTGTTGCATTGCATGAAGCACTGGTGGATAGCCTTCATATGGCCATGTCATGGGCGCATCTTCGCTCCAATGAAATTGCACATTAGGCTTACGTATCGTAGGTCGCAAATGCAACAATCGACTTTGCGCATACCACCATCGTATACCTTCCGGTATCGGATCTACCGTTTGACGCGATACTTGTTGATCAAACTTTGCATAGTTAACTCCAATGCAATGATTAAATGTCGTTCGAAACGGACCGCGCATTTCTGGCATCGGTCGCATATGCAGTTGGTGCGCGTCTTCCATTGGCAAATCCGTTGGAATAACCACTTCATTCGAGGATAGTTCATACAGCTGGAAATTATACACCCGGTAGTAAAGCGTTTGATTTTGTTCAGTTCTAAACATTGAAACCCATTTCATTCGTGCATTTTCCTTGAGGTTAGCTACCTTCGGGGCCAGCGTGTCTGACAGTCCGTAGTACACTGGTACAGGATTCGCTTTATCTTGCGTTGCTGGAGCATCGCCACAATGGAAATCGCCATGACAGGGATAACCTGCATGGTAAGCGCACAGTGGTGCTCCACAGATGAAACATAATGTGCATCGAGCCCGATCACAAACATACCGTAAAACAGTCTTGATGGGAGTTTGAACCCAACGACCTACGTTACACGGTCCTTGCGAAACGCACAGGTGTTGCGGAGTTTGCCACGCTTGAGCATGCGGAATGCAATGCAGCCGATTGCATCCATTCGAACACCAAACTTGTGCCTTGCGCACGCACGTTGTTATCGAACACAATTCTTTTCTTGGTGGTGGTAACATGTGTGTTCGGTCGACATATCGTAACGGACGTGTAAACGCAATATCGCTATACGTCAACGGGTCGAACCTTGATGCTAACCGCAACATTCGATGTGTAGCGAGATCATCTGCTCCCACCTGGTCGAATATTACTCGATCGTATCGATAGACTGGCACCTGGCATGGCTCCACTGCCACTCTCCATAGTTGTGGATCTGGAGGCTCGTCTACTTGTTCGATCAAACGCATTCTGCCTCGAACGTCCCATCTAGCCGCCGCACCACTAGTCAGTCCGATTTCCACTGAAATATCTGACTCAGCCGCAAACAACGACGTTGGACCTATATCTCTGGCCCTATCGGCAACTATTTTTGTTAAAATTGTTTCTTCTGCTCATTTTGCTGCTCTTGTGAACGTTGAAATATATCTATCCGATATAAGATGAACTTCGCACAAGTGTGATGCGGTTGACAGAACTTGTACTCGTTCGTCACTCATATATACTGACCGCGGAGTTGGTGATACTTCATAGTCTCTCAATGGTTCACGCGATTGCGTAATCACTACATCATCCACGTCAGTTTCGTGCTGTGACGCTACCGGAGTCGTCGATTCTTCTGATTGTTGCACTTGTTGCGGTTGTCGTTCAGATCGAGCAGTTTGTTGTCGCATTTCTTGCTCCCACAATTCATCTTGCGTGGACTGTTGTCGTGATGCTGGCGTTGATACAGCTACAGCATCTGCTGAGCTTTGAATACGCAGCTGCGCTATTCGATGAGATTGTTCACGAAGCGTTTGTTTCGCTGCTGTTGTTGCTTCACCCAAGCCGGGTGGAGGTCCGGCAGGCACCTGCATCGGTGGCGCAAACGGTAGCTTTTCACTTGGAACTGTCGACGGTCCATCGTGTCGCAACACCATTGCTGTCAAATCTTTGACCAACTTGAGGTATGCGCAGTCGCCGCATCGTCAGCTTCCGAATGTTCCAACGCTGACTCAGTCGTTGTTGCCACAACCGCTTGCGATGCCTCTGCATACGCAGGTACTGATGGAACATCACTCTTGCCACGACCAACGCCACGTAACGTCGGTACTGATGACAACGGTGCTTCGTGGACAATAGCTGGTCGCTGAATCGCCACCTCTGATTGCGTTGGTACTGGTCCCAAGGCTAATGATACGTGTGACGATTGCTCATCAGCATCAGCTGTTTCTTCTTGACGCCATGCTTTTTGCTGTACGATGTAACTTGCGTCAGGTTCGCTGAAAGCCATAAGCCAGCGTTCTGCCACAACCATGTAGTCGTCGCCTACATCGTCAACAACCGTTGGACGCAAGAAATCACGATCGTTCTTGGTAATTGCTGCAGGCCATACAAAGATTCGTGGATAATTATCATTGATGCCAATGTTGAGCGCTTTTGTAGCACTAGCCGTGTCTACAAACTCATGCAACAATTTTTCTTCACGAACCCATTTGTCCATGTATGCCTCAGTTTTAATATTCATATCTTTTTGAAATTTTCGCAGTTCATTGGACAATTGTTGTAGCAATTGTTGTTCTGACGCAATTGGCTGCTCTGCCACTTTGATCGCCAAAATCGCCAATATGTCGATTAGATTGACATCAAGCGCCATGTATTCGATCAACTCCTCCGCTGTGATGTTGATGTACCGCGGGTTCTTGCGTGTACGGTTTGCATCGACACGTCTTCACCGTAGAGCTTTAGCAATGCTGTTCCGGTCGGTCTCATCGGCGGTCGTGCCCATCCGAACACTTGCTTATGCGCTTCTTTTAACCCAGCCGGCACCGCTGCGAACGAAAGTGCATTCGCAATGACAAGTTCCCGATCGTGCACCTGATCACCGACGCACCACCGAGCTCGTGTATACGGTTGCTGTTGCATGTATCCCGCAATAAAGGGATGAAGTTTGACCGGGTTGGCGCTTGCCAACACGTAAGTGGCGTCCAACAGTTCGTTGCCGTCCCGCATCGCTTCGCGCTGAGCTGATGTTATGTTCCATGATTCTGTATCGACCGCAAAAATATTCGTTTGCGATTCTTGACGAAAGTGATTGATCACCAATCGCGCCTCGTCTGCAGTTCGTGTGACGACCACCAGCCGTGGACGTCCTGGTGTCTGATCTGTTACCAGTTCATAACGTTTCGCTGGTTGAAAGTCCATCTCATCATCCGATGTTGATGCAATTACTCGTTTCGTTCGTTTGGCTTTTGTTGGCGGTGGTCTGAATTAGACAATGTAATAAAGTTATTAACATATAAGAATACTTTATAGACAATATCCATTATCTACACATTGAGAGCAAAACCATTTCTTATCTACAGGATAATTTTCTGGTAAATCAACACATTCGAAGTGAAACCAACGGGTAAATTCATGATCTGGGTTATCGCATGCTACCCAGTTCTGTTTATCTGTACGTGCAACATGCTCTGTTTTACATTTATAACAGACAGCTTGTTCCGCTTCTATTTGAGATCTTATTCGACGCAATTTTAAATATGATAAAAATTCTGCTTCAGTACCATAATATTTCTTACAGTAATTTCTATGTCTTATTTTATTATTTTTACCAGGTTTATCTAGCAAAGTCAATGTTAGATTATCTCCTTGCACTGCTATAACACAATACACACCATTAAATTTTGGCGCTAGCCGCGCTACATGTGATTTAGATGTCAGTACATTTTCTGTTCGACACCAGACAAGATCATGCAATTTAATGGGGTCCGAAAGAGACTTAAAGACCCTTTTATCATAATTGGCTTTCTGCACTTGTTTATTTTTAGTTATTTCAGCAGAAACTTTTTCCCAAATTTCTGTTAAAAGCAAAGGGATTCTTTGTATATATTGTTGCAATGTTTCTTGTGTAAATTGGGGGTTATATTTTGTTTCAACCGGTAAAACCAAATCCCGTCCCAAATTAACAAAAGCTGGGGTTTGTTTAGTAGTGTCATGTGGTATACTTCTATAATAGTGAAGTACAACTGGCAGTAACCGGTCCCAGTCCGTCGGATCCTCATCGCTCAGGATATTAAGGTGCTCCTTCAACACTCTCTGAAACCTTTCAACCTGACCGTTAGATTGATGGTGATAAGGAGTGCAAGCTTGCACCTCTATTCCTACCTGTTGCATTGCCGATAAAATATAGAAGATTTAAAACAAGGTCCTTGATCTGTAATTAGTTTTTGGACCTGGCCACCCCACCAGTATATTACGTTCTCCAAGAACGCTGCTAACACTGTAGCACTCTTTGCATCCGGTAGCGGGATAGCTTCGGGCCACTAACTAAAATAATCGATAAAAGAGACTATGTATAAATTTCCTTTTTGCGATCGTGTTGGAAAAGGACCTATTAGGTCAGTACCTACCAGTCGCCACGGACCCTGTGGGACTTGTATTGGATTCAGAGGGACCCTACAATTAGAACCTTCTCGAAATTTCATACAAGGTACACACTGTTGACAAAATTGCTTAATATCGGTCAGCATCTTTGGCCAAAGGAAACGTCGACGTGTTAAAATTGCAGTTCGCAAGAAACTAGGGTGAGCACCTTCAACTGAATGGATGGCCGACAAAATTTCATGCCTCATCAATTCCGGTACTACTAGCTGTACAGAGGAAATTTCTTGATTATTTTTGGTTTTCTTGTCGATAAAGTGATATAACAAGCCGTTATTCACAAAATAATCTTCGTGGTGTTGTGTTATCCACCTTGCGGATCGTGGTGCTAAATTCAGTTTGACCGTATATATACTTTTATAAGCTATCATAGCTGCGATAGCTTCATCTTTCTGTTGCGCTTCACGAATACGTTGTAACTGCACTGGTGATGAATAATCCTTTCTAGGATTCATTGGTGTAACCTCGTCACTTTGCAATTCTGAAGGTTTTGCTACGTGGAGGTCACTTGAAAGTGATTATTTGACTTGCTCCGATACCTCCGGAAGTTCTATTTGCTCATGTAATGCTTGCTCCTGCTGCACAGGCTGATCCACGTCTGAAGGCAGTCTCGCTTTGGCCTGTTCTATATTATTTTGTTGCTCATGACATCTTGCTTGAGATCTTGTTATTACTGCTATCCAGTTTTCGTATTTTTCAGATTCCGAAATAATGTACAAATTTCTATCCATTGAATCGTCTGGAGGCTTAAACGCTTCGCTAGATTTCGCAGCCTTTTCGTCCTCCGGAGTTACATCTAAAAACGGTGGACGGCTAACTGCGTCCACGTGTTCCATCTTGGTGCCTGGCTTGTACGTAACTTTAAGGCTATAATCTTGCATTGCTAACGCCATTCGAAACAGCCGTTTCGAAAGTTTTGCTAGATCGCTTTTTCCGTTCAAGATGTATGACAACGCTTCATGATCTGTGCATATCCGCACAAAGTTTCCAACCAGGTACTGACGGTATTGTTGCAAAGCTACTAAAATCGCTAGGCATTCTTTCTCGGTTATCGAATAGTTTGCCTGAGCTGGAGTAAATTTCTTACCTCCGTATGCTATTACTTTCGCGTTACCATCTTCATCTTCTTGCATTAAAATATTACCTACACCATACTGGCTAGCATCCGTATCCAGGATATACTCATGTTTATCCACGTTTGGATAAGCTAAGATCGGTGTAGATACTAATGCTTGTTTGAGATCTTCAAATGCTTTCTGGCATTCAAGTGTCCACTTTTTATGCCATGACAATCGAGGGTCTGGTCCTCGTAGTATGTTATACAATGGGGACGCCATAATTTGGTAGCCCAATACAAATCGTCTGTAATAACTACAAAGACCTAAAAATCTACAAAGTTATTTCCGGTTCCGAAGCTTCAGTACCGCTTGAATTTTCTTAATTTTCGCTTGATCCACTTTGATACCTTCTCTTGAAGCTATATGACCTAAAAATTCGATTTCTCGCTTCGCAATAAAACACTTTTTCCCGTTTAGTTTGAGATCTGCGGACCTAAGTCTTTGCCATACGCATTTCAGATCATATATATGAGACCAAAAATCTTTAGAATACACTAAGATATCGTCTATAAAACATAGACAGCAATCGTCTAGCAATCCTGTTAACTCTTTTGTCATAATCCGTTGAAAAGTTGCTGGTGCATTAGTCAATCCAAAAGGCATCCGCCTAAATTGGAATAGTCCTTCATGTGTTATAAACGCAGTTTTTTCGATGTCCTCTTCGGCTACTGGAATCTGCCAGTAGCCAGAGAGCGCATCCATGGAGGAAAAATATTTAGTACCCGCAAGTGCATCCAACGTATCATCTATACGTGGAAGTGGGTACGCATCTTTCTTAGTGAGATCATTAAGTTTCCGATAATCCACACAGAAGCGCTGTGTTCCGTCCTTTTTCGGTGTCATAACTACTGGACTAGCCCATGGGCTCTCTGACCGTTCTATTACCTGGCTTTCCAGCATTTCTTTGACATGTTGCGCGATTAAAACTTTATCGCGTATTGCACTGCGATATAACTTTTGCCGTATCGGTTGAGCCTCACCGGTATTAATATGATGAAAACCTCGTTTATAACATCCCAATTTCCCTTTGCTGTCTACAAAGAGTTCGCGGAACTGATCCATAGCTATATGCATGTATTCTTTTTCTTCTGTTGTGAGATCTGCATTTTCCAATGATATACCGGTAATAGGACTTGAATCAAACTTTTTGTCTTTATGTAGTTGAATTATAAAATTTTTGTATTCTTCGACTTGTTGTGACAATTTTTGTTTGTCTCGATATTGATTATCCATTACTTCTGCAACTGTAATACCATCGTATAGTCAATCTTGACTAGGCGACGCTTGCACAGAAGTCTTTGTGGTGTTTTTGGCGATTCGAAATCCAATCGCTTCTCAAGCCATTTAGCTAATGGTGAGAAACCTGTAGTTGCTGTAAGTTGTGCATCCGTATGAATATGCATCAATTGAGATGCTGCAGGTATAATTAATTTACTAGCTGTAATATTCCTAATTGGGATCCATACTTTGCCCTTAGTTACCGTTGTAATTGTATCTTGCGCCATCACTTGCTTTGATTGTTGTAACTGATCTGTGGGTTGAAGACGGATGATTGTGCCATCAGGATAGTGTTCAGTAGCTACTGACACTTCTACTACACTAACAGCTTTTGGTGATAACTGCCTATCTTTCGCCAAGATTATCATATCTTTGATATATTTCTTCAAATCGTTTCTGTATTTTATTCCAATGGTATGTTGGAACTACATTACCACATATACGAACTTTTCCTGAAAAACCGTTATAGTCCAAACTAAATCGACGCATAGCATCAACTCCCAAGATTACCGGATACCCGGCATCTGCCACCGCTAGGTATGCCTTCGTTTTATATATCGTGTCACCGCTCATCTCGAATGTAGTACCCAATATTATTCTTCCTTCTACTTTCTGTCGTTTAGCCCTCAGCGACGACACTGTCGATGTAGATTGGGTCAGCGGAACATCTTTGAAAAATGTCTGATACGTTCCGTAATCCAGGATACTTGTATCAGCTCCAGTATCCACTAGAGCTTTCAACGAAATTCCTTGCACTATGACATCGATATGGGCGCATGCTCATATAGTTACTACGTATTACCGAATCATCTGTAGGGTATCTTGGATTTTCACTCACTAACGGTTTCGCACATATTTTATTTGCCAATCGTATTATAGCCTGCCTTTGTTCATCAGTGAGATCGTCATTTTGAGATACCGGACATTCCTTGATCAAATTTTCATTTTTAGTAAGCGTATTATAATAGTAATCCGTTTCCACAAAATTTTCCTCATTATCTCCATCAACACCGTTGTATCCTCTTCAGCCTGTTCCAATTCTGTGAACACCGGCTCTGATTCTATTTCACCACTTAACTCCATTAGTAATTGCACTGCTCTTTGATTTACCGCTTTCATCTTTTCTTGATGCTTTTGTACCATTTCTTCCGATGCTTAGCATAGCCGCTTATAGTGACCCCACTCGCCACATTTCCAACATTCCGTCAGCTTTGCAGCTTCCTCCGTGTCTGCTGAAATACTGCGACGGAGAAATCGTGTGATACCGTATGATGGAGCTGTTTGCATCAGCTTAACTAATTTTTCATACCATTCCGCATTATGTTCTTTAAGTTCTTTGGCGATTATTGGACGAGGGCTAGCATCCCTAGACCCTCGGCGCTCCGATTGTCGGCCTCGATCAGAATTTCTAAAGTTTGGACTGCTATCTCGATTCAATCGTCTATCTGACGAATTGTTTGTATTTCTATAATGCGCACCAGGACTAGTATCCTTTGCAGATCTACGATCGTCAAGTTGTCCTCGATCCGGGGAAACTGAACCTGTACGCGTCGCAATAACTGCACCTGACTGCGGTTTCTTAGTCATTGGTGCATACGGTTGCTTCAGGCGTTCAGCTGCACGCCCCGTTGATATATTTGACTCGACTGCATTGAATGAAACCTGTCGACTACTTCGTAGCGCATTGCGATCTTTTTCTTGTTTAAGCTTTTCAAACTCTTCATGTTCCTGAGCAATTTGTATTAGCCTTGTCATACTATACTGATTCCGTATATAGACCAATTGAGACCTAATTGGTTCCACTAAACCACCGATAAATGAATCTCGTAAAACTTGTTCGTTTTCTCTTTGTTCATCAAAACTAAATTTTTCGACCCATAACCGCTGTGCTCGAAACGCAAAATCTCTAACCGTTTCGTTACTCCGCTGCACTAACGATTCGATTTCACGCAAGCGTTGACGCAACGGTCCATGGTACATGTACCGATATTCGAATGCTTGGACCATCTGATTGTATGACATTTCCGTTCCGTTTGTGTGCTCCAGAATGGACAAATACTGTCCTGCTTCTTTAACCATCCTAACTCGAAATAGTTTTTTCATATGTCCATTTGTGCTAACGCCAACTGAGCGCATGAAACGTTCGAAATTCGTTAAAGTTATAACCGTTTTGATGTTGTCTTGTATTGAAGTCGCGCGGTTCATATATTCCGGCATTCACGGTACCCCTAGCAGCTGCTCCTATTGCCAGTCCACAGGTAGCTCCTGTGGATGGAATCTGAGCTACGTTATTACTAGGATACAACATATTCCTTACCGCTTCATATCTTTGCCATTGAAGTTGCAATTGCCGATACAGCTGATCCGGCTGCGTTATTCCGTTATCCACTTCATTAACACGTACTGAATTATTACCTAGTGGTACGTTATCCGATTCCTCAACTTCTAAATTTTGAGGTTGGGCTAATGGAATCGGGGTGCTAATTCTTAGCTGCCCGCTATTTTGCAACGCACTAGATGGATTCTATTCCTGAAATAATGGTTGAGTTACTGGATCAATGGTGGGTGCAAAGTTATTGCCACACTCATTAACGTTTCCTAAATTCAAATAATTTATCCCGCTAATTACCGATGTCGGTATAATAGGTGTCGAGAATCCTCCCGCACCGGCTGTTTCTCTATTTTGTCGCATAACACCTTCTAATCCTTCGCGACACTCCTTCAGGACTAGGGCCGGATTTTGTGCAGCCCGCCGCACTTCACTAGCTCTATCGCGGATCTCTAAAACTGTTCGATCTTCAGTAGTATACGTGTTTAGTCCGTTACCAGCATTATGGTTAGTACGTGGTGCTATGGTGCTAAGCATAGCTTCAGATTGTAACCCATACTGTGTATGACCAACACTTCTTTCTGGAATCTGGACTCTTGGGCGAGCACCTAAATCACCAACATACGACACGATTGGTTGCATTGCGCTCGTGGCTACTTGCGCTATCGGATTCGCAATCGTTTGTCCCTGCGTCACTATTGTTGGAGTCATTGTTGTTGTCGTTGTCGTCAACAACTGGGTTGCTGCCCGCGTAGCTGCAAACTCAAGTGCACGACGAGTTTGACTGCGCGTTTGAATCGATGATGGAACAATAGAATCTGATCCTCGTCGGCCGCTAGGATAGACGGGGTTCCGCGCAAGCCACTCTGCTGCGGACATACATGTCCTCGCAGCCTGGGACGCTTGTTCACTGGTAATTACGTGACGATCAGCTATTGAGGGTAAATTAACTTCATTAGGCGCCTCTCTCTGCTGGTTCGATGATGGACTCGAACGACGACAAGCTGCCATTTCGATATAGCGATCACTACTGCTACTACTACTGATAATAGATTCGAGATATACTACGAGATCGTATTATGAGAATAGTAAACTGAAGCGCAACTCTAATAACTCTAGAGTTGATAATGCAGATGGTCTACACTAAAGGAGTTCCGATGACCTAACTTTTTATTTGAACAAACAACTAGATCTGTTGACCATATAAGAAGCACCACTCCAAACGTCTACGAAACGTATCAGTCAGTCAGTCAGTCGGTAGCCAGGTTAAGTTGTTGCGACGGGATAATCGGAGGATTATCCCCCTTTCTTTAGGGGGTTTGTTATGGTGACGGGATAATCGAAGGATTATCCCCTTTCTTTAGGGGTATGTTAGGATAAAGGCTATAGATTATGTTGTGTTATGCTGATATATCCACCATTATCAGTTACTATGTGTGCCCAAAGTCATACTAGATCCCAGTATGACTATCTTATGTTACATTATGTTATTTCGAAAGAAAAAGAATTTACCTTTCGTTAAACTTAATATAAAAACAGTTTCTCTTACCGTTGTACTAACAAGTCGCCGTTTGAGGTTTGACCTGGCGAATCCATATCCGAGACTGCTCCAGCCTGCGGCGGAATGTCTGCTATGTTTCCCAGGTTTTGCGCACTTGCTTCGTAATTACGAGCTGCATCGCAAAATCGACGTGTCCAGCTTTCCATGCCTTCACTTCTGGGTGATTGTTGCCATGCGGTGTCTGTGCTAGCCGAACGAGACACGCGACGCTGCTTTATGTCTGGATCCGCATCCCGACTGACCGGGCGCTTCGGCGGCGCATTGGTTGTGAGCTTTTTGAACTAAAATATGATAAATGCAATATAATTCCTAGTTAACTTATACTCCGTTCATGTTGCTATACAGTGAAAGCGTTAACATAGGTGCAAAGTCTATGCACCTTCTAGTCAGCTAAAACATTGCGGTTAATATTAACAAAAAGTTAGCGATTCCTACACAAATCTAAGGATTAGCCTGCTAACAAAACAACTCGACTCTATACATGCCTGGGCGAATAAATATATCCTATGTACATGGGCGAGTAAACATATTTTATATACATGGGCGAGTAACTATGTGCTATGTACATGGGCGAGTAACTATATGCTATGTACATGGGCGAGTAACTATATGCTATGTACATGGGCGAGTAACTATATGCATAATATATATAAACATGGGTCCGGACCTGGTGTACAATAAATAATTACCGGGCCGCACCTTGCACATAAATCGGGGTGACTAACTGTTGACAACATTGGGGTCCTACAGCTGACCAAGTGTGACTTCATGTACACAACAACGGAGTAGCCCCCATGTGAGTTTATATAGGGTCAAGTAGTCGCCTACCCTCGACACCTATTTCTCAGCGAAGTTCCGGGCGAAAGGTTACCCCGAGCTCGGGGTAGGTATCGTCCAGTGAAGCTCACATTGGACAGCTGTGTATCCATAGATAGCGAGGCATCCATGAGGGTTATGCGGGGTTCACGTTATAACCGGGGCAGGTGGGACAAGGTTTGTCCCATGTTGATTCGACGTCAACATTAAAATTTGGGCACTTATATCGGGTCAACAGACAAAACTCGAATGTCATATGACATTAGCTTACAAACCACCGCTCTCAAATGATCAATGTGTACAAGGGACGGTATGTCACGTGACACTGTCGGACATTTATGCGAATATCATATGATATTCCAAAATTTCAACGAATATCATATGATATTCAGCGGGACAGTGTAACCTTTGGGTGCTAATAAATGAATGAAAAGTTGGACGGCAGAGGCACAAACGTGCTTTAAATACCAAATGCATGCCTGCACGTGTGTACAACTCATGGTTTTACTCCGCCAAGTACATTTGAGTGTTATTGATTTTATAACTTATAAAGAAAATATAAGGGGTAGATAGGACCTCACTTAGTCCCCACCAAGCGGGTGGCTCACCTACGCATGAGCAGGGGAGAAAATTTACTAATTCTGACAGAATTCAACACCGGTGTAAGTAATTTATTGAAAATCTATAAACCTAAGCGCCTTTTTCGGCCGAAAACAAAATAGAAAACATAAGATAACGTAAACCATTAACATATACTGCTATACTATTTTCACCTAAGTATTTACTTATGCCACATTTACCTCTTGCATGCGCGAATCAGATTTCGCACCAGCTTCAGCCGAAGTTGCTGGTTGAGGCGATTCGGGACCGGATCGGCTCCCAGTATCTCTGGGCCGAAACGGTTCAGCCTTTGGATCGAGCTTAGATGGAGAGCTCCGAGGCGAAATTACATCAGCTTCTGGCTGGACTGGAAGCGGACTATCTGTCACGACTTCAGGCTTTGAGGTTGTTGATGAGTCTTTTCGAGACATTTTATAACAAGTAGTAATTAATACTAATTTGACTAGTTTTATAGCACCTGAATGCAATTGGGTTAAAACCCGGTATAACACTCTATCCGAAAAAGGAGATTTGAATCCGAAATCCGAAAACCTATTGAACTTTACTATTATACTACAAATTAACGCTTACCGTGACTTCTGGGATCTCTGCCTGTGGAACCGGTAAAGTATGGAGATCCGGCTGATCAAGTGACAAACCTGCCCAGCAGGGTTGATGCAGCACGGTCCACCCGCACCAGTCAAGGCCAGCCGCCCATGACCAATTGCGTGTAACTTGGAAATAGAATTCAGCCTCAAATAACTTATGCGACAATTTATTGGATTATCTATGCAGCACTGGATTTCACTAGAAAAGGAAACTACTGGGAAAAATACTAAGAAATACCGAATACTTTATGAAAAACATTAATGTCGTCGAAACACCAACTTTAGATTCTCATACTGATTGTAATTATTCTCAATACTAAAAGACCCCTATTCAGAGATTCTTAAGAAATTTGCATAACCGGTCCCATAACTCGGGACCGGTTGCCGGTAAATTACCTGAAAACTATAAATTCCAACAGAAGAAAACATATTAAAAACAAAGCAAATTACAACATAAACTACATATCCCAAAAATCCGCCATTTTCATTACCATGTAAAATTGCGAAATTCAATTTCAGCCAATCACAACCAACCGTTGCGTGGCAACATTTCTTAAATTAGCCAATCAAAACCTGCCAACGTAGCGAAATGTGGAATCTTAGTAGCTACTAAGATTTCATCCAAGAATGTGTAATCTTTATTAAATAATTAATATTTTAGAGTTTTTAGGGTGAAAGGTAAGTTTTCTAAAAATGCATTGCCCCTCATCCCGTGTATACATCCGACAGTAGTACGAGCTCTGTGCTACTTACCGACCATTACCAACTCCGTCTTTTTTATCAAATCGAAAAAATTGCAGCTATGTGTATTGCAAACCTGAATAAAGTACGGCGTGTAGTAAATCGGATATTCTTCGCAGTCTCTTGTAAAAATCGACGTCCGTTTTTATGGTCCATGTTAAATTTACGGCTGTACGGGTTTGTGGTGGGTCTGTAAAAGAGATGGCATACATTCGAGACATTGTTTGCTTAGGCTTAGGCTTTATTAGGCTTAGGAATAAGCTTTATCTACTATTATGGCCCTAAAAGTAACATTGGACGTTTTTTGTTATGTAACTTGTTAAATGCAGTTATTTTTCAATATATAATATACATGGCTTAAAAATCCGGTTAATTTTCAATAGTCTGAAATTATAATTATTTACTAAACCACTAAATGTATTTGAAAATCCAACAAGTTTGTGTGCATGCTTTGTTTTGATCTGCAATACTTCATAAAATCAATCAATTATTTGCATATTTCACTTAGCTTGGAAAAAATGAATTAAATAGTCTTATCATCTTTTAAATATTCCAGCTTCTCTCGTTGCTGGAATTGAAAATTACTACACCAGTAATATAAATACCAAACTGCTGCCCTGTTAACGATGTTTCGTAACCGGACATTTTTTGCCGGACTGATTACATTGGCTTTACTACCACTATTGTTTTTGTCAGTATGGAAATATCGAAACGTTTTTTACCCTTTATTCGAGCCTTCAGGCGGTATGAACGTTTTAAGATTTGAATCAGTTATCAATCCAAACGGCACACTCGTTCTTCATTCGTTCAAAACCGTTGACAATCATAGATTACTGTGGCCTCCGTTTATCATTGGAAAGTTTCCGCGTTGGGGTGGCGCTCCAATGCTCATAAATAAACAGTTAATGTTTTGTTTCATTGAAAAAAACGCAAATACACAATTTAAAGGTAAACATTTTCGATGTGATATGTCTCATGTTGTGCAATTTTAGCGATACTTTTGAATTTACACTTTATTCTGTATTTAGTGATTGGCCTGCGTACACAACAGGTCACTCCAATTTCAACGCGAAATATCCTAATTTCCCAAAATTTCAATTTCCCGGGTAATATTCAATTTTCCAAAACAGCTATATCCCAATTTCCCAAAATAGCAATATAACGCGTGATCTCCTAATTTTCCATCTCACATCCAAATATCCTGGCAAAATCAGGATCGCCTTAGACTGAGGCCTAGGTAAGCGGCCGGTTTAGTCATAGCTCAGTCTAGCTTTGGTTATTCAGAGGTTTAGGCTTAAGCTTGAGCCAATGCGTTAGGTTAAGGTTTTAGGTGGAGGTTTAGATTCGGTCGTAGGCTTCCGGTAGCAGAGAGCGCAGCCCGCAGCCCATCCCTAGTTAAATTAGCACTTTTTATTCCCCCGCACTTTTGAAACTCGGTAATATAAAAACATTTTTTAATTGCTTTTTCAGCGTGGCTGTTGACATAAACCCCTCACGCAAGGCATGTCGTTATGTGAACAAAATTTTTTTAAGCTGTGTCTGTACAGCATAAGTGTGACAACCGCTTAGTGCGGGAACCTCATAATTTCACGTATTTGTTGAAATTGTATTAAACATTGTTATTGTCCATCAAGGACGGTAGCTTGGTTAATTTTTCGGATAACATCCCAACTTTCCAAAATCTCAATTTCCCAAATTCAAGAGCGAAATAGGTTAGGCTCAGAATAGCAATATCAGGGTAGATCGCCAATTTCCAGTGAATATCCGAACTTCCCAAAATCCCAGTTTCACAAAATCCCGAACTAAGAAGGTGGCGTCCAAAATCGCAATTTACCGGTGGAATCCGAATTTCGCTTAAAGATAGTAAACTGAAAATTTTTCGCTTAACCCTTTCTCACATGAATATTTTCTATTTCCCCTGAGACATACTTTTATTCTAGGATTCGAACTCCAGCGACTGGCTTGGGAGGCGTATACCATCACCACTCAGCTATTGGAGCTTGACGCTCGAGCCCGAGGGCGCTCTCACGTCTTGTGGTAATTTAGTACTATGTATACGTGTTGCAATTGTTAAACACGGTGCGATATATATTATTTAACGTATACACAGTGCGCTAAGTTGCCCATATGCAAAACACAATGTGAGAAGGCGTTAAGTATGCTTTAAAGTTTGGAACTCCATTTGATTTGGCCCTGGAGTCGTTTATGCACACTACGGATAATTGACATTTACGGTGTCTAATTAGGGTTTAGGGACTTTATTCGATTACGGACTCTTACATTGTAAATTTCAATGAGTTAAAGAAACAACTCACACGAAAAGTTAGCTATTTCTGACTTTAACTCACTCTGAGTTGAGTTGACTCCGGGCGAGTCGATTAATTAACTCATAACACGTTGAACCGACTCAGAATTATAACTTCTGATAGTCCTAACTTAATTAACTCACTGAAATTTACAGTGTATTAGGAATACGGATTCCAATTGATCAAGGCTCAAAACGGGACCCCTCTTATTACCCTCCGCTCTTATTCGTGTCAATACAGTAAAGGTTAACAAACACAATTCACACATAAGTGTACATAATGTGCACGGTGCAACCGAAGGTCAAAAATACCGCAGCCGGAACCGGAGGTCAACGAAACTTTCCGGAGCCGGAGGTGAGGCGAAATTAGGTAGTAAAAATGATGGTGAATTAGTTAATTTTAGCCAATATCTGTAATATGTTGTTAAGTTGATTGATTTTACGCCAATTTTCTGCGAAATTTCGGAAATTAATTTTTTCCTGAAAATTGTGACAAAAGTAAAAAGAAACGCGCTAAACAGATAAATTTGGCAAAATTATGCAAAATGTTACTACCGAAATTTCCGGAACCTCCGGCAAAAATTATACCGGAGCCGGAGGCCGATTTTTTGCCGGAGCCGGAGGCAGACCTCCGGTTGTACCCTGATAATCTCGTATGTTGATATCTACAGCTTTTAAGTGCGGTTATTTATAAGCAAATGCCTTATATCCATGTCTCTTCCTGTCAAATGATATTTAAGCCCGTACAAAACGTGACTCGGCTGTCCGTGTCACATCATAAACTCCATATAACAACATAAAAAATTTAAAGAACGAAACAAAACGAACATTATTTCAAATATTAAGGGGCGTAGGGTTAAAAAGTTTTCGAAATGGTATACTGTAATGACCCGAATAATAAGGCGGGGGTAATAAGAGGGGGTTCCTATTTCTTTGAGTCCAACCAATTGGAGTCCGTATCCCTAATAAAAGTCCGTAGCGGATAGAGTTCATGAACTCTAATTAGAATATATAATTGTCAATTACCAAATAAATTTGAGTTCGAAACAGTAAAGCATACTTAAGTTTTGAAATTTTCCAAAGTATATATAACCTAGCTTTGTCGCTCGAGCTTTTGAGATACAAAACAAATAAACGTTTAATATATCTACCGAAGTGTGGCGAAGTCGGGTTAAAATTAACAACACTCCGAAACCGAATAACAGGAGGGTACCCTCTAGAGAGGACAAATAAATATCAGTCCCTCTTTTATTCGGGTCACTACAGTATAGGATTGTCATATAACTTACAAGCGAAACTGAAAGTTTTCTACTGAAGGCCAAAATTTTCTAGGCATGCTGATCTCACCTGTCTCTCCTCTGGATGCGGACCCGTAACTAGACATTATCATACAATATAACCGTTTCTTCTAGCGTTACTGTGCAAACATATCACTGCTGCTGTTAAAAATACGACGATAACTGAGCTACAGAATGCACAAAGTGTCCAATTTGTGCATGAAGATGTACTCTGTCGTACGATCTTTCAAGATTTTACCAAGCCTCTCCTCAATCAGTAGTGAGTTTACTGTGTACGCTCATGTGTGTAAATGTGCGCGTGGGCGTGTGCGTCATCCTCATGTTCACTACTTATGTAGATCACAAAATTTGTCATGGTATCGAATCAAGATGGGCAATACGTGTTCCACACGGCCCCAGTTATAACTTTATTCCAATGTAAACGACGGACATAATTGAAATGCTGGTTAATAACCTTATTTTCTTTAACCGCATTGCAATGAAATTCCGAGATTTCGATTCCGACCAAATCTTATTCCGGATATACATGCAACCCTAACTTTTGGCCGCGTGTGACTCAGTCATTGCATTCATTCGCGGGCTATCTGTTTAATTTTACGAGAAAATATATCTGTATAATGCATCACATTATACTCAATGAATGAACTTCGGCTACGTCTGAGCAAAGATATTCTTTTTGAGGTTAACCTAACAGTAATTGTGCACGCCTCGTGGTTAGACATATGAGTGTACTTTTAAATTTTGAAAATTTTTGGTATGTATGCATGAGTCATACTTTTTAAAACAAACTTATCGTTACACTAAGTTTCTGTAAATTGTTCGGCCCACGAAAAGTTGGTCGCTGAACGTGAACTCATGCAAAACCCTTGCTGGAATAATGTTACACTTCATTTATTTCGGAATTGTGTCAAACTAAGGCACTTTTAATTCAAACGCTCAAACACTTTCAAATAACGTTGTGTCAAACTCCTTAGGTAAATCAAAACATTATTTAGTCTCAAAAAATAGGCCACAGTAAACGCTTTTTAAGCGTCTGTACAAACACTATTTTAGCATCGACATCTATGCATGATGCATGAACATTACTATGACCAGTCGTAGTAAGAGGACAACATGTATTGGGGGATGCTCGAACACACTAAAGCAATTAAGCTAATATCCAAATTAGTTATTAGCTAACAATTCATTTATCCGCTTTGGAGGATTATAAACAATTTATTCAGATTCCTCGCATCAAAAACCCTTCTGTAAACCTTATACTTAGTAAAATAAGTTAAAAAGTCATTATTTAAGCCTATCAATTAAGTAAATAGGCAATTAAGCTATTAGCTAACTATTTGCTTATCGGTTTTGAAGGTTTGTAGGCAATTTATTCAAATTGCTCGCACCCAAAAATCTTTTCTTGCTGAAATTAGATTGCTTGTAACCCTAATAATTGGTGAAATATTGTAAAAAAACCTAATTTTATCAATTATGCTTGTATGCAAATTAGCTATTAGCTAATTATTCAATTATTCAGATTAAGGTTAACCAATTATGCAAACTGATCTGTAGGTAATAAAGGGCTTAAAATTTTACAACCCCAATGCGATGTTAACACTCCAGAATAATAAGCTTTCAAACAAAAAAGTTTATCAAAATCGGTTCAGCGGTTCGTGAGATTCTTTTTGGATGGACAGACGGACAGACGAACGGATGGACGGACATCAGCCATTCAATCCCAGAGTACAAAACATAAAATGCTTCTCGAAACTTCGAGCTTCGCTCAGAGTTTCGCTTCGCCCAATAAATAGTAATATTTTCCATACTGGATTAGTCCACACGCATTGTATTACGCTGCTTTTATTAATTTTCACTCGTAATAAACTAATAAAGTAAAGTGTGACCGACAGATAAACAATAAAACACCTTGCATACGTCTTTGCTCCGATTAAAGCGAATTAACTGCTCGCTCACGGAACGGTTTTTATTTCGTCCACCTTAGGGTTAACGCTGTGTAAAAGGTATACTGAAATAAAAATTTATTATTATGTCATAAAATTACATACACTATTACACACAGATAAATCGGTGCACTTCAGACACAAGTACAGACCCTAATTGATTTGCGTTAACCCTAGCCTAACGCGTGTCACCTGTGACACGTGTTAGGGTATGGTTAACGCATGACAATTTTGAAAATAGCCACTTTTTAACCCTACCTTTTACTGTTTTCGGTGGCAAAATGAAATTTTTATTGTGAACGATGCACTAGCGGATCCATAGGGGTGTACGTCCTCCCGTTAGAAAACTTTGTGGTAAAATCCTTAGGTTCCTCGTCACCCTCGTCAGAAATTTCTAGAAACGCCCCTACCAGCATGCTCACAGGGTAATGAATATAGTGCATATCCCCTTTGACAACCATGTCTCACGTGTTTTTACCATATCTGGTTTGTCTATGTATCTGTGATTCATCTGTATGCTTCACTGTGTTTTAAGTTCACCGGTATGGACCAACGATTCCATTACGAAAATGGTCGTTGTCCGTGATCCTATTGCACGGCTAATATCCGGTTATTTGAATAAATGTATTTTGCTTCGCCACACACCTCAGACCAACAAACGTGTACCCCTATGTTACAAATGCGCCGATTACGATATCCGTTGTTTTCTGCGTGGAACGCAGTCTTTTTTGAAAAAACAAGTGGAACAACAACATTATGAGCTCACGGGCGATCCGTCTCGAACTCATTTTTATCCACAATCGTGGTTGTGTGATTTTCAACGCTACTTGAATCGATACTCAATCAATGTTCAGTTTAACAAAACGGAACAATTTCGTGTTGAAATTAGTCGACGGTTTCGAATGGTTGGTGTTCCCGATAGTTTACTCGATTCTGGATGGGGACCAAACAAGTAAGTTTGATGACATTTTAAATTGCATCAAAACTTGGCGATTGCAGATAGGTTGATGTACGCTTCGTCGTTTTTATATTTTAGGTTAAAGCTTAGACTTGAGCTTAGGATTCGCTTTAGGCTTAAGCAAATGTTTTAATGTTTAGCTTAGGATTAGGCCCAAATATCGTAAAATCATTAGAGCCTCGACCAGGCTTCGACCCTACAAATTTAGTAATTTTGAGTCCACCTGCATCGGTTGCTGCTTCGCAGTTTAAGTATACGTGACACCAGTTCCAACATACACTAACGTAGGATTTGTTTCAATCGTAGTCGGGTTTTTGGGAAAAAATGGAGAAACGCAAAAAATATAAATATGTTTCGTGCCTTACCAAATGCAAAGACGTTAATGGATGCCAAATCGTGTGCCAAAATGACTCCAAATGAATTTTACGACTGTTTTTAATAAATATAATTAAAATTTATCAACACATCACAAGCACTAGATACACATCGCTATTAAAGTGTTAGATATCAAAAAATATCTGCCAGCTAGCTGACCACATAAGTTTGTAGTTTGAGTTTGGCGAAAAAATCTGTGTTTAGGCTTTGTAGTTTCATCGTTACATGATTTTTAGAAGTTAAGCTCAAAATTAACGCGTTTTACACAGCTGGAAATGGTATATCAAGCATTAGGCAACAAACTTAAAATGCATAATGTATACAGCAATCATTTTAAGATCAAAGAATTAGGATGTACCTATAAATACATCATAAGTAAAATTACACTTCAACAGAATAAATATAAACAATGCATTCTACCAATTCACCTCTATCACGGCTACTGTAGTGACCCGAATAAGAGGGGGGACTGATATTTATTTGGCCTCTCCAGAGGGTACTCCTTGTTATTCGGTTATGGACTGTTATTTATTTGCAACCAGCCCTGCGCCACCCTTCCTTACAGATATATCCGGTATTGCAACTCTCCGTTGAATTAAACGGTTTTTACCTTGCATTAAAAGCTTGAGCGACAATGCAGGGTTATACTTAGAAATGTAATTTCAAACTTTAAGTAAGCTTTAAAGTTTCAAACTCAAGTTATTTGGTCATGGAGTCATTTATGCGCTACAATTAGGGATAATTGACATTTATGGACTCCAATTAGGGTTATGGACTGTATCCGCTTACGGACTCTTATTAGGGATACGGACTTCTATTGATTGGGACTCAAAATGGGGGCCTCCCCCCCTCTTATTCCTCTCCTCTTATTTGGGTCAATACAGTACAGTGAACGCAAACAGCTAAAATTCATATAGTTTTAGTAACAAATTTATCAAATAAACGTAAACCTGAAGCAAATCTTGCGCTTAGAATATATTTAAACCTTAGCTTTAGCAAATATATACCGGCGCTGATGATTTCAAAAGTTATTTTACTGCAATACTGAACAGACTACGTGCATGAATTGTTTGTTTCCTACAAACGCACCAATGTTTACTGCCTTGTGGGATTTGGCTAAATATTTTTACCTGACCCGCGCTTTACCCACGCAAATAAATTTTTAGCCGCGGGTGCACCCGCGCAAAAATTCTACCCGCAAAGACCTTTAACACGAGCATGAAGCTAAATCAATATTTTAACGATTGCTGGCGATTTGCACTTAATGAAGTTTTGCGTTATAGCTTCAACGAATTTTACAAACACTGTAAATTCCAATGAGTTGATTTTAACTCAGAATAAGCAAAATCCACTCAAAACCCTGAGCTCTGGATTAGGTCTTTCAGAACTTAGAATTCTGATCTGGTTGAAATTATTGTGTGTTAGTTAATCAACTCACCAGGAATTAAATCAGTCAGACTAAGTTAATATTTACTATTATTAGCTCAGAAATAACTGATTCTCTCTGCGTTTATTAATCAACTGATCGGAATTTACAGTAAATGAAAGTTCACTACAAGCAACGAAATCTCAAACCCTACTAAATAAAGAACCAAACAGCAGCTTACCAGAAATAAAACAGACAATGGCGTATGTTTTGCACCTTAAAACTTAGTTTTGTGTGGGTTAAAACTGTGAACTTTGTACCCGCCTGACATACAAATCTTCGCCGGCGGGTATACGTGCGGCAAAAATTATTTACCCGACCCGTGTTTACCACCGGGCACACGCGGGTACTCACGGGTAAAGTACTACTATGTTCCGTATATTTTAGGTCTATCATTTGCTTACCAAAAATTATAAAAACAAAAATAGCTGCACTGTAAAATCCATGGAGTTGATTAATCAACTCCAAGAATGAATTAATCACTTCTGGTTTTTTCTGAGTTAATAGTAGTATCTAAACATTAACTCCAACTGAGGTGATTTAATTTCGGCCGACTTGATAATTAACTCAGAATGAGTACAATCAATTCAGCATTATGAGCTCTGAGAAAGACTTACTCATTCTGAATAAAAACCAGTTCATTGGAATTTACAGTGAAAATAATGCCCAAATTAGGCTTTGTTGGCGTTACTGTTTTATTATGCTATAATGCCATAGGCAATATTTTTTCTAGCACTGATCCATTTATGAGTCAGAAATCATGGCATGCCAGCGAAGCATCAAACGTCTCATATTTAGCAAAACAAATTACATCAAGCTTATCTGTACTGAACGATATCTTTTGCTCATACTATGTCGACTATTTAATGTTCGGGTTTCGATTCCCACCACAAGTCCGGCAGCATTGTGATAAGATTGGCCCTGCGGCATATGAACAAGTTGAAATTTGTCATTTTCTCCATCAAATGAAATGGCCTGAATACGATGATTTCAATTGTTTATTATATTTGTAGGTTTAGGCGTAGGTTTAGGCTTGCGCTCAAGCTTAATCTAAGCGTTATACCTATGTGTTCTTAGAAGAGTTTCAGAATTTTGTCACCTTTTAATGCAAATGGAATGGTTGGAAAAAAGTGACTCGAATGTGCGTTTTAAACGCAGGCTTGGCGCAAGCGAAATTTCGGCTTAGACGTAAATCAGGTTTTACATTGTGACTTAGGATTTGTCATTATCCGAGAATTACGGATAGCGACTAAATAATGCCGTAATGTGTCGCCTCTATACTTGAAATAAAATTATTGACGTAAAATTTATTCAATTTGTCCAACTTATTTGTGTGCGTAGGCACATGTATACGCTTCGATCACGCTTAGGCTTAGGTTCCTGTTTTTAGATTCATTACTTGTCTTTTGTTTGGAGCAAATACGTATCAGTCTCACTCATTGACGTTTTTTTGGAAATATTTGCAAACCTACTGTCATCCAATATAACTGTCCGTGTTTTCAATTCAATTGTTTCCATATCTATAAAGGTGGCACTATACTTGCTTAGTTGCACCGTCCGGCGCCGTACTGCGATTCAAGTCAAAAAATGTTAATAAATTTTTATGCGTTACCATGAGGCAATTGCCAGGTGTTAGCGTACAGAGCTGGCAGTCGCGGCACAACGTTGGACGACACCGAATTGGATTAAAATAGTCATAAAATATAGCTCCATCCTATTAAGACCAAACAAATGATTGTTGTGTCTAAATGAATTGTGAACCTAACAGAGATTTCAAAAACCTATCTAACTCCCTCAAAACATTTTAGATGTTGATACCATTTGCTTGTGCTCAGAAATCACAGCGCGCTTTATTCGTGGTTTTGTATGTATTGCGCTTCATATCGCCTAATCCATATTCTGAACTGTTCGTCGCTCCGACACAAGTATCACAATATGTGAACGTTTTACATGTGTGAATTTGGTCACAAAACAGTTTTGAAGTACTTGCAGCTGGAAATTACTTAGTTATAACCCTCTACAGCCGCACGAGGCTGTCCTTAGAGGGTTGTTTTGGCGACTAATAGTTGTACGTATACACACTAACCACCTAAACATTTAAATTTACAACATAAATAGACTCTTCGGGCCACGATTAGTTTTCTTGATCAATTTAAGCTTTCTAACGCTATTCCACAGTCTTATAATGGACCATGCAACAACTTGTAACATTGCATCTATAGATCGCTACGTTTTCGATGGACTATGCCATGTTTCAATTTTTTAACGGTGAGTGTTCATCCCAACGCGGTTTCTTCCTGAACAGCTTTTTCATGTTTACATCTGCATGTTATATATGGAAAGGTGCCCATCCCGTCCCACATACACCTTTATATTGCTTAAAAATTTTCAGACAGTTTCACGAAACTAAAACATCAAACGCGATGACTTAAAAATCTTTTTTCTGAAATTTTAATTTAGCTCTAGTCAAATGTAGTCATTTTCATACCGTACTGGTTTTCCAGAAAAATTCCGAAGTTCTAGACGTAATTTTTTTAATAAAGAAGTTTGCAATCAAAATTTTTTGATGATTTTAGGTTCATAGAAAAGTATTTATTCAGAAACACCTGTATTAGGAATTAAAATCAACTATTTCTTGGAATTGTTTTGTATAATTTGATTTCTAATAAAACACGATTGAAGACAAAAATTTGCGATGATACCACAAATCTACAGTTCGTTCTCCTTGTACCGACCCATCAATGCTATTTTGTGAACAGCTAAGGACCTGTTGTAGCCCGATAAATAAATTTTCAAATTTCCTTCACCAATATTGTTTATCCGAACCTTCTTCGTCAAATCATCATAGTTAAAATTTATGAATTTGGGATTTTTGATGCTATTTGGGATTCCAGATAACAAATGAAGCACTGATTATCATAGCAAACCTTCTGTTCAAGACTAACTGTGTGTGATGTTTTAGTTTCTGGAGAATAATGGGTCATGAAAAGTTTGATATTATGTTGTAATTTGGGCAGGGTAATATTTTTTTTGTAAGCTCCATCAAATAGGGTGTAAGCGCAAAATCAAAAAAGTGGACAAGTAGCACTCGATGAAATGACTCTAGCGTGTAGAGTCAAGAAAAGCGTAAACTGTTTGTCACTCACGTCCTACCACATCTGCACTGCGCACACAAAATGTCCCCTCCCAAGAAAATCAATGGCTTGTCCAGTTTACGTTTTATCAAAACGCTTTATTTTCCAAACATATCATAGCCAATCGCGGACATAACAAAGTTTCGTGGAAATTCTATCTGGACAAGACTTTTATGCAGTATCACTGTTAATGACATTGAAATATTTGAAAAACTGAGTAGTTGACAATATTTTCATGTGGCAGGCAATTTTGGCGGGGAAATTTAAATTTTGGCGGGAAATTCAAATTTTGGCGGGAATTTCAAATTTTGGCGTAAAATTCAAATTTTGGCTGGAGAATCATAATGTTCGAAGATAAATTCAAACTTTGTCCGGAAATTCAAATTTTAGCGAGAAAATTCAAATTTTAGAAGGGAAAATCAAATTTTGCAGGATATTCAAATTTTGGCGAGAAATTCAAGTTTTAGCGGGAAAATACAAATTTTGGAAGGGAAATTTAAATTTTGGCGCGATATTCAAATTTTAGCGGTAACATTCAAATTTTGGAAGGAAAATCCTGAAATTGTGCGGGACAATCTAAATTTTAACCGGAAAAACTTAAATTTTTTTCGAAAATTCAAATTTTAGTAGAAAAATGCAAGTTTTGGAAGGGAAATTCAAACTGTCCCAGGTAAATGTTGGCAGGAAATTAAACCTTTGACTGGATATTAACATTTTGGCGGGAAAATTCAAATTTTAGTGGGAATTTTAAATTTTAGTGGGAAATTTAAATCTTAGTGGGAAATTTAAATTTTAGTGGGAAAATTTAAATTTTGGGGGAAAATTAAAATTTCGGCGGAAAATTTAAATTTTGGCGGAAAATTCAAATTTTAACAGGAAGATAAAATTTTTAGCGGTAAATTCAGATATTGGCGGGAAAGTTCAAATTTTAGCTGGCAAAATCAAATTTAGGCGGAAAACTCAAATTTCGGTGTGAACATCAAATTTTTTTTGGCAAATACTTTGCCATTTTTTGTACATGACTTGCGAATAACAAGGAAAAACAACAAAATACCGTGGTAAATTAATTATGTTATCTAGCGTTTTCCTGTAACAACTTTTAGGCTTTATCGATAAAATCCGACAGTTTGCGCAATTCTATATTTAATATTATGCAAAATGTCCGGCAAACTGTATGCGGACATTTTTTTATTTAGATCCAAAATGTGTGCAAACGGTTTAGTGGCTCATCAATTCACGACTGTATTTTGTGCATAAGTGCTTCTGTGTTGAAGAATAAAGTGATTCCGGTCGTTCGTTCCAAGTTGTAAAATGTAAACGATACCGGTTTCAGTCTTTGCACCCTCCCTTTGCCCCACATGTAATGATATTCATTTGTGCTACAAGTACTGATATTCATTACTCATGTGACTGATACGGGATTCACGCTATAACCAAGGCATACGGGTCACGGTTTGTCCCAAGTTGATTCGATATCAACGTTAAAATTCGGGCTCTTACGTTTGGACAACAGACAAAACTTGAATGTCGCATAATATTAGCTTACAAAACGACCGCTCTCAAATGTTCAACGTGTACAAGTGTCGGTATGTCGCGTGATACTGTGGGACATGTTTGCGAATATCATATGATATTCAAACATTTCAACGAATATGATATGTATTCAGCGGGACAGTGTAATCTTTGGGTACTAATAAAGTTGGACGGCAGAGGCAAAAATATGCTTGCAATACCAAACAGACGCCTGCAAATGTTTTCCGACACAAAATCGCTTAGAACCGCAGTTTCAGAATTCAAAAATTCAAATTCCAAATTCAAGTATCGTATGATATTCAACAGGACAATTTGGGTGTGTTATCATCATATGATATTCGCAGACAATAACTCGAATAACATTTGATATTGAAGAACAGAAGGTGACCCACACATGATAATAGCAGACAAATACGAATTTTTGAATACGATATTGTGTCTATAAGCAGACAAAGTGTTACCCAATAGTCTAATAGGGACAAAACGTGTCCCAGGCTGCCACGGTTATAACGTGAACCACGCATGAAATTAGAAGTGACACATTTGTCTCTCCTGACGCTAACCTAAAGGTACAAGAATTTGTACAAACCGTACCCAAATATCTTTCTTGCTGGCGTGTGACCTCGCTGACAATTATCCATGGCAAAAAAGTGAAATGGTATAAATTAATCCTTCCAAGAAACTGTACAGTCTTGTTGGTCGTCACAAATGTATCCTAGCCAGTATATATTGTGTTGGTATGCATAACTGCCATAACAAGTATCATGTATTTCCGTACTGGTTGATAAATATTGTTCCATTCGAAAATTAAAAATACATAAAGTTAATGAAGTATGAAAATTTATCTAACGATTGCAGAAAATAAAGTATACTCAAGTATTTTGCGTAATGTTCAGAAACCTGACAAAAAGTTTTGCGACACTATGATATCACGTGCTAATTCGTTAACCTAGGTCAGCATGCCAGTTTCAACATACTCTCTGAAAATTTAGTGCCTGAAAAAAGCTTCCTTAACAACAAATTTAGAAACAAGTTCACGCAACCTGTAATAATTGTAAAGCTTTAGAGCATTAGTTAGGTCAAATTTGACAAAAATTTTCATTTCGTTATACGAAACTGTTGTTTCACCTACATCATCGTGCTATTCACAATATGCAATTTGGAATTTTGGTACCTGGAATAAGCGGCGTTAAGCTGCAGCTTTAGAAAATAAGATCTCGCGACTGTAATAATTGTGAAATTTTAGACAAACAATTAGGTCAAATTTGTAAGAAACTTTTATCCCGCTGTTTAATTTTTTGCCAGAACATCAGTATAAAAACCAGAGTTTTAAGCAAAATCAGTCATTAATTTTTGATCGAACGGTTACTTTTAATTTTGGTTCCGTGTTTCAACAATTTTTTGCCGATCTGCTCACTTTAGTTAACGACGAATATCCCGCAAGAATGCAGTGAGTTCAGGAAATCCACAAGTTTTCATTATCTCAAAGTCATTAATTAGCAAAATAACATGAATCAGACACTTTGTTTTAGCTTATCTTGAACGAAAAACTTATTGATTATGAACACTTAATTACTGACGCACCCTCTTACCCAAGAGACCATTTCACAAGTAACCTACAAGCAACGTGAGTAAAAATAAGAGATTACAACATTTTTACAAGCGATGTATGAGATTGTACGAAGAAGGCTCTACGCCGTTTAAGATTATGTCCATTTAAATGATTGTTAAAAAATTAGTCCACAGTTCCGACATCGGGTCTGTGTAAATTCTTCAAGATAATTGTTATATTTATCTCGCGGATGTACACAATAGTAGCTACATCTAGTATATGTTGCTGCCTCGTTTGCAAAGCAATCTCAGCAGGAATCTATTGCTTTTGAATAGTTTGCACAGGTGTCCAAAAATTTTGAAAAAGCTGTTACTAATTTCACCGAAAACTACATTGATGTACGTGCTAAAACAATTTTATTCGATAACTCTGAGTTATTTTCAAACTATTTACCACTGGTCTCAATTACAATGCGGTTACCTGTACTTCCTAAAATGGCTTCACGCAAGCTGTTAACTTGTTACGCACACAATAACTTTCGCTGCTAAATTTCTCACCTTGACCAATTGGTGACGTAGTCGGACGATACGAAATCGCAAGAATGTCTACTGATGAGAAGTCAGCACCGGAGCTTCAACTGAGTATTTCGCTGTAGATATTTTCACTAAGTGCTGCAATTTACCGTCTATTTCTCCATATCACTGACATTTCGATCTCATTCAGCTGAGACGTTTCGTAATGCTGGATTCTTCGGCTCAATCGACGATGAATCAGATAACTAAAAAATTATCTACATCACAGCAGTGTCAGCGAGCTCTTAATGCTTGACTAAACTGCTAAGGTGATATGGGGTTCACGTTATAACCGGGGCAGCCAGGGACACGTTTTGCCTCTACTAAACTATTGGGTAACATTTTGTCTGCTTATAGACCCCATATAGCATTCAAAATTCGCATCTGTCTGCTATTGTTATGTGTAGCTCACCATTTGCTCTTGAATACCATATGCTATTCGAGGTATTGTCTGCGAATATCATATGATATATTTTCAAATGTCTGGATACTTGAGGTAATGCGTTGTTCGCGTTATAAATGGTGCAGCTGGGCCACGTTTTGTCACGTATATATTAGGTAATATTTTGTCTGCGATGTAACCCTATATCATATTTCAAAAACAGTGGGTGTTTGCTAACATCACGTATCGGTCACGTTTTGTCTTACAATATCATATGATATTCCCTACGTTGTCTGTCAATATCGGATGATCATTTTGAAAATGTCTACTGAGTCAGTTGCATAACTAGGTTTGGAATATCATATGATACTAACAGACATGTGCCGTTAGTATCAGATGATATTACGAGACAATGTAATTAAATACTTATATTATGGCGGGAAATTTAAATTATGGCGGGAAATTTAATTTTGGCGGGAAATTTAAATTTTACGAGAAAATTCAAAATTTGGCGGGAACATCCAAATATTGGTAGAGGAATCCAAATTTTGGTCATATCCGGTTCTATACGTTAAAACATTTTCTGTTTGTTTTGTGTATCAATAAATATAGATCGATGAACTGCAAAACACACTCATAAGTCATTATTTTGAGGTCATACGAACAATGCATTGGCAGGTTTTGGGGGTTTCCTCTTATCAAATTTTCAGGATGACATATATGGTAGTATTCAACAAATTTTGCAGGTCTAGCGTAGTTCATAACCTTGATATGCCGCGTCGTGTTTTTTATGCTTGTTGTGGGAGCTACAATATTTAATTTCAAACCTGACTACAGTACGTAGGAAAGTTCCAATTTGGGCTGGAATATTCAAATTTTAGCGGATTGCCTTTTATGATACGTTTTAAACTACATAATGCAATAACATATGATGCTCCATATCCGTCTTGTTGAATATCATATCATATATGCTGTTAATTTGTAATATCATATGATATTCAACTATATGTCTGATTATGTCACGTGACATTCGAACACTTGTATGTTGAGATTACCTGAGTACCCGTACTTTGTATAGCAATATCACGTGGTATTCGACTTTTGTCTGTCCGTATCATATGATGGAAACGAAAATTTATGCTGATGTCGAGTCAACATGTGACAAAACGTGATCCAACTGCCCCAGTTATAACGTGAACTTCGCATAACATGCCCAAATTGTCCTGTTAAATATCATATACCAAAATTTGAAATTTGAATTTTTGAATTCGGAAGCTGTGGTTCTAAGCGATTTTGTGTCGGAAACGATTTGCAGGCGTGTATTTGGTATAAAGCACATTTGTGCCTCTGCCGTCCAACGTTCCATTCATTTATTAGTGCCCAAGTATCACGTGACATACCGACTCTTGTACACATTGGACATTTGAGAGCTGTGGTTTGTAAGTTTATGTCATATGACATTCGAGTTTTGTCTGTTAACCTGATATAAAAGCCCAAATTTTAACGTTAACGTCGAATAACATTGGACAAACCGTATCCCGCCTTCCCCGGTTATAGCGTGAATCCCGCGTGAGTAATTGTTTGATATACGTTCTGCACAGCAAATAAAACGCTAAAGACGGTTTGAACATAGTCACAAATTCAGCCACAAACACAGCTGACAGTCCTACAAAAAGCATGGCCCTAAAATTTCAACTATGCTAAAGCACATTCTATAGAAAAATACCAACTGCTGATACAATACCTCCCCTAACACCGTTTGCTAGTAGTTTCGATATATAAAAGCGACCGTGTAAACTAAATCGCTTGAAGCAGAAGAAACATGCAAATAACCGGACAAACAACAACACAATAATGCGACTATTTTCTGGTACCACTAATGTCGTTTAAAAGTCATGGGGATTGCTACTTACACAACAATATTGGAACACTGTGCGTGCGGTGTCACCGAACCATTACTGGATGAACTTGTAGCATCAGAAGACTTACTAGTGCCAGCACTAGCAATAGTTGGGTGTTTTGGTTTCGTTAAAAATTATCGTTGTGTTGTGAACACAGCAAATATTTTTACGCCTTGTAGCAACACCTAAACCTAACTTAAGTTATAACAGAGACTAGGTGGAGCCAGGGTCTACCTTAAGGTATGGTTTTGGTTTTAGGTTTTAATTTGTGTTTTAGTTTTTAGTTTGAAATAAGGATTAAGAGTGGCAGAGCCACTTACAGAATTAGAACCAAATGCCAAACAGAAACAAAAACAAACATCAAAAAATAAGTTTTAAATGAGAGCCAAGCAAAGCAATAAAAAATTTAAGTTCTCACATTTGAGGTGCATCAAAGAATGTGCAATGAATATCCGCAACCTTGGGAACGGTGAGAATAACACTTGAGCATGAAGTCATAAATTTCGATAGAAGCTGGGTGCAGAATTATTACCACTGGTGCAGGACATAATATAATTATTATGTGTAAAAATGTGTTCATTTTGGACCAAAATCGTGGGCGTTGCCTGTTTACTCGAGCACCAGCGTAGTCAGAATTACATTTTGAAAGGTTTGTTGATGTTTGGAAAGCCTGTTTATGCCGTGATACACTGTAAAAAATGGTAAGTCAAATTGACTCTCTCCGAAATAGACTTTTCCTGACTACACAAACTAAACTGTGCCAAATTCGACTGCGCCAGAGTCAAATTCGACTCACTGAGCGATTAAGTGAATCGAATTTGCCGCAGGCGGAGTAGAATTTTGACTC